>JABUIW010000124.1:8862289-8876878 GCA_013363375.1 Menidia beryllina | reverse complement strand
TTTATTTATTTATTTATTTATTTATTTATTTATTTATTTATTTATTTTCACTGGCAAAATGTCAACTGTAGGGTGACTCAATTTAAATGTGCTATTTTACAATTTAGACATCTTCAGAATCATTTTCCTGTCGAGAAAGCGGTAATATATATATAAAATCCTTTGCCAACATATAGATATCTGTTTATTTTTTTATTTTCGGAGACTGTTTACCTCTTTTTGCTATCAGCTTCAATATCGTTCAAGCATATGGACTTAACACCACTGACCTTCTCCTAGCTAATGACCCTTGTCATCACACGGGCTTCACACCGCCACTTTACACCAGGGAGGCAGTATAAACAACCTCTCCGGTTCAGCGGTCCTCAATCACCGCTAGATGAAGGCTGTTACCTTGGCACAGTGATATCCGTCATCATCATCCAACATTAATTTATCATGAAGGATAAAGCATTAGAAAGTGCACCGGGACAAAGCCTAGCGTTGCAGTGACAGGGGCTCCCTCTGGTGTGATGAGAAAAACACTGTTTGCTCCATGCTGTGAGGGACAAAACAGGATGTATGTCACAGCTGTTAGAAATGACAAACGAGGGGTGCAAAGAACAAATAAGATAAAATGCATAAAATGGGCTGTGAACATGGCAGACAATATTTACATTGTAAAAAAAAAAAACTTGTTGCCTCTACCTGCAAAGCTTAGCTTGTTTGCACCATCACGGGGACTGAAAAGTGCAAAGGAGTGTTTTCAGCCAGTGGCATGTTAACAAGAACACGTCCAGGTTTTAGAAACTTCCATGGGGGGCTATGAGGAGGAAACTTTTTGTCTCTCAGGAGCAGTTTCGGAGCAGATGGTCACCCGAGTGTGCAGACTCACTGGCAATAGTTCCTGTCCTGTTTTTTTCTTTTCTTTTTGTCACTGTGGCATCATGCTGCTCCTTCGCGGAGGGCAGCTGACAGCCATTCACCAGCTCATCAGTGAACACATCAGTTTGGAGCTTGTCCTTTTCTGTAGGAGGATGCAGGATAGAGACAGATTCTAGTTGAGGATTTGATCATCTTTTAAATCAGTGATTTACAAAGAATGGAGCACGGTTGACATAGCAAAATGCTGGGGCTTCCAAATTCTCTGCAAATGATCTTTTTATTTTCAAAAAATTTTTTATTTCTTTAGTAAACCCAACTTCCATTCAAGAATATGGATTCTGGACAATATTTCAGAACTAAAAGTCTCAGAATTCTAGCTGACACGGTCACTACTGAACAGAAAGATTACAGTTAGGAAATGTTTATCAAGCTGAATATATTTAGGAGGCTATGCAAATCTCCTAAAACACCATAAAATTCCCTTCCCTGTCCTCTGTAATAAGGTTAGGAGTCACATAAAGGTGATACATTGTTTCTCTCTTGTGGCATCATTATATATTTATCGTAGAATAGAAACTTCATTGTTAACAAACCATTTAATCTTTTCTTTAAAAAGAAAGAACATTGTTTTTTCTTTATCAAGATATAGAATTATATTTATTTGCTTCCTGAACAGAAAAGAGTTGGCTGAAATGTGTGTCTAAAAGGGGTGATTTTGTTTAAAATTTCTAATAAGTTCATAAACCGAAAATAATTCAAGGTCAGGATGCTATACCCTGTGCTCAGGGTATGAAAACAATAATCAAAGCTATTTTAACTGAAGAATCGCGCAAATGTGTGTGTTGTTCGCATGTTGATTTGTTTTGATCGGACACTTCCATCACCTGTTTCCCCGTCCTCTCGAGTCATTTCCTCTGTGGGATGACATGCTTCCTCTTCCTGTTCTCATTCTCAGTCAGATTTTTCATCAGTCACTCTCCGTTTCCTTTGGCGTCTGACTCTTCTCTGTGAAAGCAATATGAAAATGTTCAGTCCCACCTCACTGTCCAGCTTTAAAACTTTATTCTGTTTCAGTTATAGAACTAATATTGAATGTGTGTTTGAGGAAAGAAAAACCCAAACTCAGCCAGCATTGATCACTGCTGTTTGTAAAAGAAAGGAGTGAGCTTTCTCTACTTCTGTCTCGTTCTTTTTTTTTCTCTTCTGGCTGCTTTCTAATGTATTCTACCCCTTTGGTGGCCTCCAGCCAGCCTTTACTCTTATGCTCTTGAACAATGGAGAGGGAGGTCACTTGATGCCTCTCCGAAGCTCGACTCTGCTTTCTTTTGCTCTCCTCATATTCCCTAACATGCTGTGCTCCAGAGTATCTTTTCTCTTCTGCTTTTCTTTGCTTTTTTTCCCGTCCACTCTTCTCTTGCATTTCCCCCCAGCCCTCTGGGTGAGGTTGTCCTACCAGGATGTGACTAAGCTCGCCCTCCATCTCTTTCTCTCTCTCTCAGAAGAGAGGATTGTGTTGATTTGAGAAACATGGCAGTTTCTCAGACAGGTTCTTCAAAGGACTATCAGACTAGACTTGGTAAAATAACAATTTGGGCACTCTAATGTGTCAGAAAAAAATTTAAGCTAATGCCCATTCATCCATTCGTTTTGAGCATATTCCTAATAAGGCCGTGGGGGGGCTGGAGCCTGTCCCAGCTGTCGCTGGGCGGGAAGGACAGCCTGGACAGGTTGCCAGTCCATCACAGGGCCAAACAGAGAAAAACGAGAGACAGAAACACACACACTCACACTCACCACTGCAGGCAGTTCGGAGGCTGCAATTAACCTAATGTGCATTACTTTTTTTATCAGGTATTCACAGGAATTTAAGGATTCAAAATGACCATGTACCATTTGTATGAGATAAATAGGTAACACTTTTATACCTTTTTTCTTGAACACAGTTTAAACCCTCCTAATAAAGTTTTGTGTCCTTTATTTTAAGTAGACCTTCGGAATAGTTCTCCAGGCTTTGAAGGACATCCCAAAGCTCTTCTTCTTGGATGTTGGCTGCCTTTTGTTCCTTCCCCTGTAAAGACAATCCTGCACTAAACCAGTAATGTTGAGGGGCTCTTGGGAGGATTCATTCTTCTGTCAGACCCATTGCCACTGATTTTTGGTCGACTTCTTGTGTCATTTGGCATAGCTCGGCTTATTTCTCCCCGTTTGCCTTCCAAAGAGTTTCTTATTGACAGTCAGCCTTCCATGGAGACCGTTTCTGCCGAGGTTTAACAGTAGATAGATCAACAGAGCGGCCAGATGCACCTCTCAGCTCCTGTGTCTAGTCAATGCTGGATGTTTTTCTATTTCTCCATGTGTCTCCGTGGAAGGGGTACTGTCAAGGAACCATTCTTAAGGATGGGAAAGACAGAGAAAATGGTTAGGTATGCCAAATTACTCAGGAAATGGACTGAGGGGATGAATCATCCCCGGAGGTCAACGTTATTGAAGTACTGTGGAATCATCTTGACAGAGAATGGAACAAAAGGCAGCCAACTTCCAAAGAAGAGCTGTGGAATGTCCTTAGGGAAGTCTGGAAAGCAATCCCCGAAGAATACTCAAACAATCTATAAGAAACCCTGTTAAGAAGGTTCAAATTGAAGAAATTGATGTTTGCATTAGTTTAAATCAGTCACTGCACCAATTTCCCGTTTTGTAGTGCGATAAAGATTTAGAGACATATTCAAGACTTGTGCTGTTTGTCAAAGTCTATAGACAATATTATGTTCAAACAAAAATTATCAAGATGATGATTAATGTACTTACACAGTGTTTTTGTTGTTATCTCTGTAAAGGACTAGCAATCTATTCCAGGGGGTATAGAAACTTAGCCTACTTTAAAACCAGTGCTTTGACCAAAGGTCTGACAAACTGGAACAATTCAGGCCACAAATTTACTCAAGTCACAGAAATTTCCAAGAACTGCTAAGATCATGCACTGGGAATTAGATTGTTTACCCATCCAGATCAGAGTAATTGTAACTGCAATGTTTAAAAATCAAGAGCCAGTGCACCACTGAATCTGTAAAATTGCCACCAAAAGCTTCCGAACGCTGAGCTTCAAAGTGAATGCGGAGTTGAAGCAGCAGCTGAAGAATGTAAACTATGTTTCTCTCATTTTCCTGCTGTTTGATGTTTAATGCCACCAGTGGCTGCCCAGGCTGTAGCGGGGCATTTCGTAATCATCATTAGCAGCTGAATTGTTAAATAGTGTTTGTCACATGACTGGTTCAGCTCAATGAAGTCAGCTTGTGTTTATAGAGAAAAGTAAGAACATCGCATATTAATTAATACAGTTTCAATCCCTGTTCACAAATACTTAAAACATGAATTCTTGGCTGTTATGCATGTTTTATTGAGTAGTTGGTGAGGATCTCACTGGGAAAAAACAAACCAGTTCATGACTATTACCAGAATAGAACTGGGTCCAGTACTGTGGAAAATGGGAAACAGACACTTTAAAATAAGTAAAGATACATTTACAATACAGATACATTATGCAAATACATGAAGACATGAAAGTAGATAAATAAAAAAAGGGTTATGAATTGTACACCCAATTGAAGATCAATTCTGAAGTTAGGAAATCTTGCATTTATTAAAAGATCTCTCATAGAACTTACTGGTTCTAGTTTCCCTAAAAAAACAACACATTTTGAAATTGTGAACGAGGTCAGGATTTCAGAATGGAACGACCAGAACCCGTTCTGCTCAGCCCTCATCCTTCCATGAGTTCTCTGCTCCCCTCCAGAGCAGCTTCACGAAGTGCCGGCAGCTCCCGATGCTGCGTGTGGAGTCAGCAGAAGAACTTGCCATCAGGTCTTGATCGACCTCTCTCAACCCCCTCCTCCTCTCCACCTCACTCCTGGACCATGTTGGCAGCCATGATGAATGATTCATTACCCCGGTGAAACCGCTGACTCATTGCTGCATCTCAGCTCCATATTCCTGGAGTGGGTAGAAGTGAAATGGCTTCACCAGTCGCCTTGCCTTCACACCCGCCACAGCCACCTTCTAGAAGCTAGCATCATAACGTATTGCTGCAGTTGAATCATAATGGGCCTCGCCTCATTAGATGAAGTGTTCATAAATAACTTTTTGGGCAAGTGGTTTTTATCTAAATTGCCAGCTTCTGAGGCTATTCCCAATTGACCGCAACCTGACATGGTCATTTGTTAAAGATGTTCTTTAAGAAGTGAATGTTGCTAAATAGTCTAAATTGAGATCATTGGGAATGTTTATGATAGGAGTGGATGTATATTCACATCATATTCACATGTCACAGCGTGACGCTCTGACATGAAGGATGTTTTAGTTCTGCTCTGCTGCAGTGGGCTAATGGTCAATAACACATTTATTTCCATCACAGTATGTGTTTGTGTGCGAGTCCCTCACTTCCTTCTCTGGCAGTTAATATGGACATTTGAAATTCTGTGCCAGCTTCTAGATTGAGCGAGGGGGATGGGGGGGGGATTACTCATCTGCCTCAGATATTGCGCTCCTTGGTGGTGCTTGGCTTTGCGGCTGACTTAATGAGAGTCGAAGGCTTTGTTGTTGCAAATTTTTCCATTCACTCAAAAGAGGAGGAAAAGGTGCTCCATCGAGGAGGAGGGGGGAAAATAAGGTAGCTACTCTCAGCTCCTTTTCCTGGTGAAAAGGAATGACAACTAATACCTGAGGGCACTTCCTTATCTTCAGCCTGTCAACACAGACAGACCATATCATTGAGCAAGAGCTTTGCTCACTGGGAGAAAGCCATCCACCAATGGGAATAAGCCCTTCCTTGAAAACGTGATGCTCTATCTCTCTCTCTGTGCTTCTGTAACTTTTATCATACAGTGTTTATGGTAGAATAGTTCCTCACTCTGCCAAATACTGAGACTTTCTTTCATTTCCTGATTTCAAAGCAAGCCTGAGATGTTCTCGGCTTAGAGGAAACAGGATGAGGTGAAGAGGCAGGAGGGGTATTGTGGGACAAAGATGAGATTATGAGTGAGAAGAGAAGATCAGGTGCAGATTCAAAAGATGTGCTGACCTGCGGGAGGTGTTATTAATGCGTGTATGAGAATGCTGCTCCCTCAGATGTATTTTCTTGAGTCCATTTAAAGTAACACGGCCGAATTGATGTTGCAGTTTAAATTCACTGCTCCTCTCCTGCAGTGCTCACACAAGCAGGGTTCCACTTTCATCCATAAAGTTTGGATTCGTTTTAGAAAATTAGCAGGAGAAAACTTTAAATTAAATTACCCAGAGAGACATAGGCTGTGCTCGGGTACTGAACGTATTGATTGGCAACTATGCATTTGCAAGCATGCAATGCCGTATTCAAGCAGATCTAGTTCTTCCATTTTTTTTCTCCTCGACAGTTTTTGAAGACATGACAACTGTGATAATGACAAGCAAAAAAACATGTGCACACAACAGAATATGTTTAGCATTAAAGATTGTTAATCAATCATTTCCTATACAGTCTAACTACAGTTTGTCGAATTATAAGCAAATGTAACATATGGATAATTGTGCATGAATATAGCCAGCGAGCTTTCTTCAGCTGATATTTGACACTGCTTTCAAACCTTTTTTTTTTTACTCAGATGAAATGTCTGGCATGAGATGTCTCCTTACCAAACAGCAAAGCCTTTGTCTGACTAAATAATTTGTGGAGTGGAAACATTTTTAGAATGGCTCTGAATTTTGGGACCAAACACAGTGATATACAAAGATAGAATCCAAACAAACAAACAAAAAACAGGGGGAAGAGGAGACCAGATTAATTTACTTTTTGATAAATGGAATTCTCCTCAGTGAATTCCTCTTAAAAGGAGATGCTAAACTCGGTAGGACTGCTTGCAGACTCCTTTTTTTTCCAGGGTAAACGCAGTTGTTGTTTAATGAAGACTTGCTGTGATTAATTCTATGAAAGAATTGTTCCAGTGGTGACAAAGTTAACCTGTTCGTACATTTTTTCTCACACTCATTCAATGGAGGAAAATATTATATATTGATGCATACTTTGGAACATATACTGGATTATTCATAAATTATTATGAAAGAATAACATCTTAAATATGTCTCACAGGTTTCTCAAATGTGTATATTTTCATGTTGAATGGGATTTTTTATCAGAAATATGCACTTGTAGTGCATATATGCAGTTTTAAAAAATCAATTCCTATTTGGCATAATTTCTCCTTCAATTGTCTCTTGGCAAATATATGTTGAATTAAGAATTAAGTTTTACAACAAAATATTGTAATTTAACTTTTTTTCAGGGTAAAACAGAAGAAGCTTTAACCTCGAAGCAAAAACAGCTGCATCCAGCAAACAATCATACAAACCACAATAATAACAGCCAGCCTTTGAATGACGACATCTGTCTTGGGGTGAAAACTTCCTAAAACTTACAGTGGAGATTAAGGAATTGACTTTTATTCACTGTTTTAATTAAATTGAACGTTCCCACTCCAACAAAGAGATACACACACAAAGGTCTGATACAACAAAAAATTCTATTCTTTTCAGCAGAAACAGAACATGTCAAACAAGGAAGAGAAAAGATAAAATATTTGGTTTATTATGCTCTCACAATTATATTGGAAGTAAGTCTAAGACATGATAAAGAGTTGTTCTGCCATTTTCAAACAGATTATCACACATTTTTAAGCACAATCAACATTAGGACTTTTTTTCAATCATAAAAAATGGGTTTATATACAAGTAGTAAGCACTTTGGTCCATTTAAGTTTCCTTCAAAGACTTCAAACACATAGGTCAAAAGTGCTGATTCTTCTAGTCTTATCGTGGAACTAAGTAAAAAGAAGCAAATCACAAAATCCTCACAAATCAAGAAAGTAAACTTGACATAACCAGGTGATCACCAGCATTGTTTTTGGTCTGAATTCTGTACAGTTTGACAGTCCATCCACTTTGGATGATACGGCACAGGCTGGCTAACTGCAGAAAATGTTATGTCCAAAAAGAAATTGGTAATCTCTAGCTAACACCTCTATAAGTCTTCTGGTCTCTGTTTAATAGTGATTGGAAGGATAACGTATTGAGGACCCTCAGTCTCCAGAGTTCTGAATGGCTTACATTCACTCCCATCACTCTCTAATATGATTGGTCGTTGAGCTAATTGTGGAGGTCATGGATGGATGGGGAATTCAAATTTTCCCTCGGAGACCAGGAAATCTAGATCACTGACAAAGAGGCAGTACCTTAGAAGTAAACTGCCACTATAATACAAAAGGATAATTGTAATCCTTTCTTTTCTTTAGTGAAGTTATTTTTAATCAAAATGTGTAATTAAATCAGTAATTAAAACTGATAACAGCGTCACAAGAAGAAAAACTGCATCCATACTAATACACTCATTGACACACACGTGCTATTGATTTAGTGGTTCTGAGTTAATTGTTACTATACGATTTAATTTGCAAGTCATACGCACATTTGCTGTGTCTATTTATTTATTCAGGCATTATTTAGGGAGCACAGTAGAGTGGCACCACTGTAGCCTCACAGCAAAAGGGTTCCTGGTTCAAATCCCACTGGGAAGCAGGGAGCTTTATGCGTTGCCTTAGCATGTTAGCATCATTGTGAGGGCCCTTACTACTGTTGCCTCTTTTCTCATCGTCATCAAAGTGGAATGTGTCATTGTTTTTAAACTCTTACTACACTTTTTTTCTTTCCTGCTGGGAACCAACACTTTGGCTGAACAAGTAGAACTTGCTTGATGCTGACTTATAAAATGTTTCTGAAGCTTCGTGCGGCATGAATAATCAGGCTACATGCTGGGCCAGGATATTTTTCGGAGAGTAATTACTTTAATGAAAGCAAACAGCGCAGGGGTGAATGGATAAAACAGAGAATTCCAACTGGCAGAGATCATCAATCTTTGTCAGTCTGCACAGTCTGGTAGATTTGTGTTTTTGACAAGAAGAAGCCTTCATGTTGCTTTCAGTCTTCAGTCCATAATCCTGTCAGTGAAGTCAAACAGCCCAAGAGGACAAATTGCGGCTCTTAGAGCCCCCACATGTTATCTCCAAGCTGAGGAGCTTAAGCACACAGTAACTGCAGGTCGTGACCCCCTAATGCAGGACTGTAAATTAGGTTTAAGTAAATGACAAATATATGTCGTTTTTTAGCAGCTTGTTTTGTGCTCATGGTGGCTGTAATTTATCATGTTGTCTCAAAATCCAAAAGTACAAACATTTAATTGGGATACATGTTATCCAAGATAGTTCATTTGTGCAAGATTTTTTTTTCAGCATTCCATCCTTTTTTATTTAAAAAAAAGAGAAGTACCCACATCTCAGTAGAAAACATTTGACCATATAATGACACTTTTCAGTCCCAGCTAAAATAGGATTGGAGGTGGGGTACACCCTGGACAGGTTTTCAGTCCTTCACAGGGCCATGGAGAGGCTAACAGACATGCACTCACACATTCATTCCTTGGAGTGCGCAAAGAGAATCAGAAGACAACTAATGAGAAAACACTTATTTTCAGATTGCTTCTTTCAAAAGAAAAAGATGTCTGTATTTTTATACCTGCGTGCATCATTTTGTGTATGTGCTATTTCCACACAGAAGAGCCCCAGAACCATTTTGCTTATACGTTATAAGAACTTTTGTTTGACCTCAGGTTGGGTTGACACAATATGACCCACCAAGCCACTTCTGAGGCATTAAATCCATCATCCTCTGCAGGTGTTTCTTTGGATCCTACAATGGAGAAAAATCAGGGGGGAAAGATCTTTGTGCAAAACTTTACAAAAAGCCTTTTACTATCCCATTACAGGGAAACATTTTGTTCACATCCTGAATTCTCTCTTTATGTAGTGGTACATTTCCACATATCTTCTCCTCTCTGTTATATTTTCCTGAAAAGAAAAACACCTTTACAAAAATAAACTTTACAAAGGTCTCTGCCCATGAGACTTACAGAAGAAGGGAAGTTGAAATAATGAGATGTCCATAGGATTTGTTTTTTGATGGTATATGAATCATTCGACTTACTGCAGTTTGGCATTCTCTTTTATGGCTGGACTTCTGTGTTCCTTTCCAGAAGCAGGTTGGTGTCAGTGCCAGGCTAAGCTGGAGTAACAGATGGTTGCTGGAGCTGGTCTGGCCTCTCCTGTTCCTCTCCACTCACAATAACCTCAGTGCTGTTCTCATGGTAACACTATCTGCCAAGGCTGAGGGATTGGATTTTTCAAGACACATGAGCTCAGAGATGTACCAGTGGTGGACACTCTTCTCCCACTATCTCTCTGCTTTCACCCTGCACCTTCATCTTTCTCTCTGTCTCTGTTGAATGCATTATTTCTACCTCTTCTATGACCCAGGATCCCTTTGTGTCCTTTATCTGGCCCCTCCTCCCTCCGGCTCATCTGTCAGCTCCGTTTGTTGAGTCAACATTTGCCTCTTTTCCTCCTCTTGGTTTTGTTTCATTATCCAGAAACCCCAGTCATGTATGAATCTGACTCCAATCTAATCTCCGGCATCTGCTTTGCTGTTGTTCCTCTCTTATTTGTCTCACTGTATCTTTAGTGTGTTGCCTCTGCTGTATCATGTTCTCCAGCCTTTGGTGACAGCCTTATCGCATGACTGATGTTTCAACTGTGGGCCTGAACTCCCACCTTCTAAAAAAGCTACAATCGCTTTGGTGTAGGCTTCTTCCAGTGCAGCCTCTTTTTCGAACGGCGCTTAATCAAGTTGGGGTACATCATGCGCACACATGCAAAGACTGATACGAACACTTGTTCAGGATATTTGATTTAAACAGACTCTGCATGGTGCAGAAGACAGCCAGCTGTTCTTTGGACCAACTTAGATCTCTGAAACCGTAGCCATCTGTGGCACAGCGATTGAGGGGGTGACCTATTCCGAATTCAAAACATTTACAAATCAAATGCGAGCCCACACGCGTCCTCGCATGCATTTGCCCTACCCCTGCTCCATCAAAGAAGAAATTCAAATCATGAGAGTTAAGAAGGCAAGCTGGCTTTCTGTGTGTCTTGCCATCCACAAGGTGAGCTCACCCCCTTTTCCCTTTCTTCCTCTGACGGCATTGTAAATGGAATGAGTCTGGTTGCATTGCTGTATTACGGTGGGATAAAGTATCAGTCCTGGTAATCTTCTGTGGATTAATGGCTTCTTCTTTATCTGCTGCGGCTGCTCTGCTCAGATGTCTAGCCGGGCCAGGAGCCTCCTGCTGGAATACTAATGACAGACAGACAGACAGCTCCAGCTCGCTCTGTCCCCAGCCCCATCCAGCTCACCACAAATGCGTGTGTGTCTGTGTGTGTGTGTGTGTGTTTGCACGCGCACACGTCGAAGTATGACTATATGACGGGAGAAAAGGGGAGCACATATGTGTGAGGTGCAGACGCTTGTAGATGGAGAAGGGGAACGGCAGAGACACGGTTCGGAGTGTCTATTGGTGTGGTTTGCCCTCAAGACCCTGTCGCCTTCTTTGTGAGGTAGTTGCTGTCCTCCTTGTCCTGGCTGACACCTGCTTTGCATACAGGAGGAGCCAGGGGAGGGGCCGCAGCGGTGAAATGAGGGTCCCCCAGGATGTGAGCGAAAGATGAGGGATAGCCATAAGGTGAGGAAGGGACAAAAAAGGGAAGGCAAACCACAGATTAGCTGAAGAAAAGAAAGCAGCATGGGGATCTGAAGAAAGAAACCATAGAGAATTTAAGAGTGAAATGACTGGGGAAAAAGAACTCCCCCTGAGAAACTGGACCACTGAATGTTGCCCTTTCCAGTGAACAGGGAAACCTATGGACAACCAGTCTGTAGTTGGGAAATAACCTGCTGCATTGTGTAGTTGTCATGTGGTAAGTCCAATTTTATTCGCTTAGCAAGGTCATATTTACCCCATGCAGTCCCCGGGCTAAGAATATCTCGCAGGTCTTCTGTGAAAGGGAAAAAAACACCATCTGCTTCTTCAGAGAAAGAAGAAAAGGAGAGGAGGAGGAAAGAGTGAGGAGGGGGGGGAGTGACAGAAGCCCACCATGTACCAACTACTGGCCATGCTCATGTGAACAGATACAGAGGAGAACAAAAGAAGACTGTACACCCTGAGCTTCTATTCATCTCTGTCTTGGAGCACCAACAGAAAATTCATGTCAGAAATGGAAGGCCCATTTGAGAGGATGCTTCAAGATGACAGTCCTAGAGAAATTGGACCATAGTACCTGACCAACATAGTAGGAGATAAAATATATAAAATCAATAAACACATTTTTTTCTTTCTCACCCACTGAAGACCATCTTGATTTCAGTGTCCACAAAACTGACCACAAATCTTATTTGAAACTCACTGTCTCAGTTAAAAAGATAATGCAAATGTTTAAGTTGTTCTAAGAGCCCCGAAACTAAACTGTTGCACCAGGACAAAAGTGTTGAACAGATCACATGAAAACTGAAACTTTAATACATCAATCTGTGGTGTAGCAATACAGCAATAAATGAAAATCTAGGCAGTTGAACAAACATGATATTTGGTGGGATTCTCAGTACAAAATTCCCGTAATAAACCATCATCAGTAGGTATGTTAGTGAAACACATTTCTCACACAGACAAACAAGCAGCTAGCAAGTTCATCACGTTATAGTAGCTTCATTTTTTTGGCGCTTTCCCTGCAGCTGTTCTTTACAAGTCACATCATGAACAGTGGTCGGCTGTTTCATTTGGGGTTCAGCTAGAACTAAATGAAGAGACTTCTCTGTTTGCTTGTATGCGTTTGTGTGAGTGAAAGCGAGAGATGTCGTGATGGGGCTCCTCATCCAACATTTTCCTTCCCTTCCGACCTTTTTTTCCGCATTGCCTTATACCCTCCTTTCTCCTTCCTACTCCCAAACTTCCCTGTGTCTTTTCCTGTGTGGTCCCAAAAATCTCCCTCCTCACTTTCATCGTACTTGAATAGATAATGATTTTGATTGCACCATCCCACAAGTCTTTTGTCAAAACACTTTCACCTAGAAAAGCATTGGCTTTGTTCGTAAAATCCAAAAAGGCATTCAGTGAAAAATGATTAAGTCTTTTGATGCTGCAGAACAACTATATTAAATAAAGCCTTTTATTGTAGCATTAGCTTTATTTTTTACCACTATATCAGGATGGAACTAAGGCCGTTTACTTTCAGGTTAATTGGAGGAAAAAAGCAATGTCGGGCAGTAAAATTCATTATATATCCCACAGCATTTTCTTGGATTTCTGTGCCAGCTGTTTTTTTTAGTTGTTTAAAGAATCTTTTTACTCACCTCCTGTTTAACAGCACTGACAAACCATAAGAGCTTCACACAATCCAGCTTCGACAAGCAAAGGAGATTTAGAACTTTTACTGAATTTGAATATGAAACAGAATCCAACCAACTGATCTCAGCTATTCAATTGTTTCATTTTGGTCTCACAATGCACAACAGCTCGCACTGAGTAAGATATGTCAGCCAGGGAAAGAAATCTGAGACTGCAGATTGCAAAGTTAGAATGGTGATACAAGAGCACCAACACACAGAACTGTCCTCCATCAACAATAAAGTCTGATGCTGTGTTACCGGCAATGTAGTGGTGTAGAGATGATATTGTTTTTCTTCATACAGTTTGGATCTATCGGGACCTCTTCTCATTGGAGACACCATGAATCAGAACACAAGACCTCCTCTGCCCACCCGTCCAGCCTGTCACCAGGAGTGAGGAGGCAGCATGGATAAATAGAACAGGAAATCTGAGGAAAATCTAAAGATCTAGATGTTTCTAGCATCATGATAACAGAGGCCTGCATGAAACAACTGCAGCATTCAACTTTGGCTTGAGTCAAGATAGGCAACGTGTTTTCCAGCTCGTCCGTCGGCCTTCAGAGACAACAGACCAGTTGCCTTCACATCCCCCATCATAAAAGCCCTAAATAGTCCATATAGGCTCACTTTAGAATTGAGGTGAATATTTTTCAGAATTGGCTAGTGTTTGCTTATCGTCCAGTGTTTAGTGTAGAACATGACTTTGTCTGCTTGCTTCATTGAGCCCAATCCCACCTGGACAAAGCCAGCAGCACAAATAAGGTATGTGTTCTTTAGTATTTACGGCGTCCCTAATAGAATTCAGCCTAAACTGTTGGATAGAAAGCAGGAGAACCACAACCACCTGGATGATTGCTGTGTGTCTCAGGAGCGTCTCCAGGAACTATATCATCACAGTTTCTCTTCAACATGCACTCCTCATATTTATATTACAGCTCAGAGTCCTTTCATCTACAGAAATAGTGAATTCTCTCTTCAGGTAATGGGTGCATCAGTGATGAACGAGTGGTCGAGTGCAGAGAGCTGATTGATTGAACAGTAGCTTGATCATCTCAACCCAAAATACTGAATAAAAAAAGAGGATGAGGATTTTTTTGGGTGTAAGCAAAACAGTATCAGTCTCATCATAACTTGACAAAGTGATTAAAAATACACAGAAAACATTCTTTTATTAACCTGCACCTGGATCAGATTGTATAAAGAGGCATGCTGTATAGTTAAAAAATGGAACTGTATCCAGAATGGAGAAATACATATGCCTTGACAGCAAATGTGCGCTTGTGCAGGTTGTGTTTGTTTCATTTTTTTCAAAACAAGAGAAGTGCCTTGTTCACTCTGTTGGTGGGGTGACCACAGCTGTGTGAGTGTGTGCAT
>JABUIW010000124.1:8706839-8862279 GCA_013363375.1 Menidia beryllina | reverse complement strand
TGTGTGTGTGTGTGTGTGTGTGTGTGTGTGTGTGTGTCCCTGGTCTTATGCCCCGAAGCTCTTTGTGCCTTTTTGATGGTCTCAGCTTTTGTTGCCACTCTTCATGACACACACGCACCAGAACAAACAAACGCACGTATCAAAATTCATGTTGACTGGTTTTTGTCATACTTAGGAGGACATTTCCTTAATGTATTTTTTTCCCTGCGTGGCCAAAGCTAAAACTTGGACTGCAGCGGTGTAGTGCTGATCTGTGAAATAAGAAAAAAAAATCAACACTTCCAAAGCACCGGGAAAGAGATGTTGAGGTTAAGCATCTTATCTTCTCAGCAGAAAAACCTGTGCGTTTTGTCCATCTAAAATACCCTCGTCGTCCAACCTGTTCTCACAAGGCTGGTTGGTTGAGTTCAGCCAATCCTCACAAGCACAGCAAAAGCAGACTGCACGCTCTCACACACGCAGTCGGCCACCATTGGCTCAGCGAAGACAGTCCCCTCCTGTCCCCATCCTTTCTTGCCTGCAGCTGCTGGCCAGCCTGTCAGTTCCCAGGCACAAGGCCATCGGAGATGACGCTTCCTCACGCCACCAAGTGGTAATCACCTGTCCTGCACATGTCATCCACCCAAACCCCCGTCACCCGGCCAGGAAGTGCTGAGGACACAACCGACAGGGTTTAAAGCTGCACCATCAGGAAGATAGGATGCATTTTCTCCCAGCTCTTCGTTTCTGCAGCTTTCTCTCTGAGGCTGTAAAATAAGACTTTTCAAAATGACCTTCCTTGTTCTTTGCTGAATCTGTTTGTGCAGTCGATTTCAAAACACCTTTTTTGCCCTTTATAGACATGTCTGTGTTTTCATACTGGTCATTCAGCTAAGTGTCTTTCTCTGAATGCATTTTCCCATAAATCTCTGGTTTGCAAATAAACTAACCAGCTAAGATTAAATCAATTGCGATAATGTTCCCTGAACAGACAACTCACAGGAGAGAGTGGACAACCATAGATAACCTGTATAACCAGCAATTCTTGAAGACATTGTGAGGCCATCTATTTGAAGCTGGAGTGGAGCTGAAAGTGGGTCTTTAAACTGGATAATGATCCTCAGCACACAAACAAATCCACAAAGGAACGGCACAAGAAGCAGAATTGCAGGCTTGTGGAATGTCTGGGTTAAAGCCCTGTATTCCTTTGTTCCAATTCAAACCTTGCAGGGAATTTAAAACAGAAGTTACCTATAAGAAAACCTTCAAGCGTCTAGAAGCTGAAGGATTGTTGAGCTTACTTTTTCCACAGAGAATTATCATTTCGTACTGATAACAACTGATCTTTACTGATTAATGCCAAAAATAATTGTTGGCAAAACTAATTGTCGTGAATGTGTTATTCAAATTCACCTTCTTTGCATGTCAGTACTGTTTCAGACACATTGTGAAGTAGACGGTTTTGAATAAAAGACACAACAAAAACAGAGGTCAGAGACTCATGCTCCCAGTTTCAGACATATTCTGATAGCTTCCAAATACTGTCTGAGGTTAGTGTCCAACGGTTTGGCATGTTCCTGATCTTTACTTTGGTTACAATGAGGGTTCCAAATCAGTTTCAGAGACGCACAGAAAACACTGAGCTTAGTCTGGACGCTTACCTTGAATGATCAGACTTTCTTTTTCGAAAGAGAACATGTGTAACTTCTGTTCCATGAGATGCCAATGCGAGCTGCATCTGTGACCCTTATTGGGGCTAAGACTCACATAGGACACACTAAGCCTGCTTGTGTTTATATAGTGAAGAAAGAATTAATTTTCAGCACTGGGTGTGTGGAAAAAAAAAAAGAAATGACGGCTTACTAACATGCCCTTCAGTTTCCCTGCCCAGAGTTTAAAGTTAGAGTCAGAAAGATCAGCACTCAGCAAAGAAAGCATTTTAGCCGTTTCCTGTTATTGACACATACGTTTGGCATCTGTATATTTAGCCATTTTAAAGGCAGACACATCTTCTGCATCACGATAACTTTTTATCTTCTTTGACCATCTTGTCTTCTCTCCTCCACATCCCCCTCGGCTTTTAATTTGCAGTCATGGAAGGGGGTGCTCTGCCGTCTGAGGTTACACAGGCGAGAATTGGGAGGGATTAAGGGGATTTCTCTCCAGCAGCTTTTAGGAGTGGGTGAGGTATAAATCAGGTGCTGATGTTACACTGATGCAATGCTCCTGAATTTAGCGGGTTACTTCTGGACATTATGCTAATTCGTATCAACTTTCAAACATCTGAAGTAGTTATCAGTCTTTTTTTTTAACTCAGGATGCTGCGAACACATGCAGATATGAGGGCTGCATGATGCTACATTAATGAGGGGGGGTCTTTTAAGCAGTTTGAAATATTAAAGCCTGACTAATGCTTTAAAGTGAGGCAATACCTCAAATTTCTTAGAGATTAGAAATCACAAAAACATACTTATAGCAGATTTTAAGATCTTTATTCTCATACTCTCTGGTCGCATTCAAGGCATTCATTTACAATACAGTTGCATTCCATTGCTAAATATTTTACATTCAAGACAGTAGTATAAATATTATAAAATATCTGAATGTTATTCAATACAATTTTCATTAAAAAAATGTATTATCAGAATAGAAATATAGCTTTTACAATTAGCAGAATAAATACAGAAAGAGTTTGATACATTCAGATATTTGCAGGTGCACAGCACTGGTCCCAAAACCCTGAATATGACATTTAATTGGCTGTTTGTTTTAAAAATAAATACTCTTTTTTTATTTATTGAAGCTACGATTTGTACAGCTTGTGTGAATTCAGCTAAAGGATCCCGCTATGTTGGCCTCCAGCAGCGTAAAGCTCACAGTTCTTTAATGATTGAGGTGATTATCCCAGAATAAGGTGCAGTTCCATTCACCTCTAATTGAAACTATCATTCGCGGCCATCTTGAAATTATATGAAATTGAAAAAGCTTGAAGAAAAAATAAAGCCTTCCAGCCACCAGGCTATAAAAAGGTTCCTTCAGACAAGAAAACCTAAAGCAAAATTTAGGCAAACTAAGAAGTGACAGATGTGAATCACAAATGACTTAAGCTGTAATAAGTGGAAGGCCCATTAGTTGTCTTTTTTGGAGCTCGGTGGCTCTGCGTTCTCTGGCTCCTCTTTGGCTTTGAGTGAGCTGTTTTGTCCCTCAGCAGGAGAAATTGGCTTCTGCTGCCCTGATGACGAATACCCACTGGAGTCTTTGGTTACGCTGGAGGAGGAGGACCTTTTTGCCCCATCCTCATCAGCACACCCTTTCTTTTCCTCGCCTGTGAGAGCAGCATAGGGGGAGTTTCCCGTAAAGAGGGTCTTGTAGAGGACGGACTCGATGGGGGCGAATGGTGAGGAGGATGAGCCCGTCAGCATCATCCGTGACTAAAAAAGTAAAAACAGCAATTTTTCTTTTAATGGCAACACCCTGAGAGGAAAATGTCATGTTTAGGGGTCTCTTCCATAATTTTTGAACATCTGAAAACAGTGGAACACACAGATTTTCTGGAGATGGAACAGAAAACTAACCACAACATTTCTCAGTTTTGTTCACATTTATTAGAAAAGGCTGAGTTTAGTAAAATATTGTGATTTCTGAAATCGTGTTACTTATGTTATTGAAATGTCAGAAATGTGGGTCCTGCTAAGTTGCTTTTTTATGTGAGTTTTTTTGTGCCATTTTGTTTAATGCACCTGTTTTGTATTTTTTTAAAGGCTTTTTTATGAGCGATGCACGTCTTATAGTGGTAATACAATGTGACTGGAAAATGTGTCTTTATTCTGCAAACTGACGCACGGTGTCCTTATGCGTCTGTAATATCAGAAACGAATGGTGATGTAGTAGCATTTAGCTCTCATTAGCTGCATATCATCATCAGAAATACAAAATAGTGATAATAAAGAGCAGCCTTTGACAGAGCTCACACATCTGATGAAACGGTTTGCTGATAATTTGACAGATCAGACAGAAGGCGCAAAGAGAGCGAGAGTTGAAAGAAGATGTGGTAGATTTTTCTGTCTCAGTCAAGGGCTCAACTTTCCCAGAGAAGAGGAAAGTGGATGATGCAAGCTGATGAAAATGATGCAAAGGCTCTAGCCCTGTGGGTAATACCCAGCTAATGTGAGTCACCGCAGCTAAAACTTCTAAAAAAAGCGGCAGGGAAAGGTCACTTAGAAGACGAGTTGTAACAGGTCCGAAGGGAGCAGGGACACCGAAGCATGTCTTATAACCAGGAGGCACTTCAACTAATGACAATCTCTATTGTCAGGATAAATGTTTAAATTGACAAAAATACCCCTCCATGATCAGCCTATAAGCCGTCTTTATATTCTGGTCCTGTAACTACAGCAGGTGTTCAGACTGACCTTATTGACAACAATGAAGATGGTGTAGAGCAGCATCAGGTGGTGCTTCTGGAGGGGCAGATAGTGGCTCTGCTGCAGAGCGAACAGCACAGCCCCTATCAGTGTGATCTTTGTGGGGCTGAGGAGAAAATCAATGAAAAAAAGAAACATCATGTATGCTAACACGTTCTAAAAAAGATTATTAACCTGATAACAAAATGGTAGATAACATATAGGCTACTTTAAATAGATCATGTATGTGCACAAATGGACCAGACCAGAGACATGTGATCATTTATGGATGAAAAATGAAAAAAAAAACGTGATGAAAACACATTTGTTGTGATTTGGTGCTATATAAACAGAGTTAAAGTAAACTGAGTAAAATTCACAGTGTATGTAAAGGGGAAAAGCTATTTTAGCTCAGCACTAAAAGCGGAACCAGCTGAGGAAGACAAGTATGCATCAATATCAAACTTTAAATTTGATCAAACAAAACATCCATTTCACATTTGTTGGATAAAACCCACAAAAACACAACACGTGTTTAATGGGGCGTCATGTGTGAGGTCCAGGTATAAATTAACAAAAGACGTTGACTATGTTACTTTTGAGGGGTACAATCTCTGATGTAAATTCAAAATTCTGTAGAGGACTTACTAAGACATTTTGAGGAGCTCATTGGTTTCTGGCTTCCACACGCCCCGAACAAGCTGCTCAAAATTACTTATGAGACCACCTCCGGCACCTGGTGAGGCGTGCAGAGATATACAGACATATACCGGTAAATGCGCACGATATGGACAAAATCAAAACTTCAAATACCTCTTGGAATGACTTGGAATGAAGGCAGCGAACACAATCACTGTGATACATGACCATGACCGCACACTGACCTCTCGCCCAGCCGATGGCAATCATGACCAGCAGACTGTCTTTGTATCTTTTGTGTGCCTGAGTGACCCCTCCGAGCACCTTCCATGTCCTGGTCACTTCCTTCATTCCTGATAAGACCAGCCTGAGCGGCAGCAGGGCTGCACAGCAGTACACCACATCCATGGGGCAGTAGAAGACAAGGTACCTGTGGAGACACATGGAATTCACACACATCCGTGTGTGTGTGTGTATGTGTGCGGGTGGGGGGGGGTTTAATTGACATCATCTGGTTTGTTAAAGCTATAGATGACTGTCTCATCACTGTCTCTAAAGTACCTTCCTTGGCCAGCAGAGAGCAGTGTTTATTTTTGGTGGGCACTGTGTAATTTTAGGGGACGCCTCCAGAGGGTACAAAAGCCTTCATAGTTGGAGACGGCAGCTCTACAGTAGGCGCTATGTTTCATTCAGAGCCATCCACGTTTCATGCTTCCCTTGAATTAAAGTGAAACAGGGGACAGGCCCTCACTGTGTACCGCCTGTCCTTAAAAAACACACTCATTTACTGTTCCCGTAATCCCAACAGCTGCCCTTTTCCTCTTCTGTTTTTGTTATTTCCTCCACCTCTCTTTTTCATTTACCAGATGATTGAAGCCAGCAGAACGCCGGTGCCGTTGGACAGAGGTGCCACTGGAGGCTCGGCCAGCATGATCCCCGACAGCACTGCTCCACCAAAACAGTAGAGCATGGAGCTGAACCAGCAGGCCAAGGGGCTGACCCTGGACACCTCTAGAGCTCCTGTGCAAGAACACAGACGTCACTGTTATGATGGCGGCGGGTTTTTGGTCCTAAACACTGTCACTTTGGAAGATATGAACATGACACAAACTATCCCTGCACCAGTTCTGAAGACCTCCGTCAGATGTGGACTTTATTTGTTGCATAACCTGAACAACTTCTGCCAAGCAGATCAGTGGACACTCCTGTCCAGTTTGATACTTTGGCCTCCCCCCTGCCGCCCAGTTTTCCTCACTGTGTGCTAATTAACTTGTTCTAAAAACAGTGCAAACAAAGAGAGGGAAGGGTTTGTCAGGCAGCTGTAGTGTTTACTCTGGGGCTTTCGGTTCAAAGTGCAGAGTCAGAGATCCTGATGAGTCCACTGCAGATAGCCATCAGCCACCCAGTGTTTCCGCTGTGCCTCGGGCCTGTTTCTACAGTACACCGTATTCCTGCTTTGGCTTCCACAGTTTACACAACAACAGGACATTAACCGTAACGAATTCAAGACAAGTAGCTGCACGAGAGCAGTTCTGATGCAACAGTGGCTGGTTTCCTCACTTTTCTTCTGCACTATCAGTGGTTTACCTAAAGTGCACCATGTCTCTTTGGGGGGTTTTTTGTATTATTTTTATGCTTTTTTTAAAAAACGTACCTTTACAGATACACATTGGATTGTCATTTTAAACCTGTTAAACTAAACCCTAAACACTGAATCACTCAGGTAAACACATATGCATCTCGTGTCAGGCAGGTAACGCTTAGTTAACCCAGCAGTCACT
Source organism: Menidia beryllina (assembly GCA_013363375.1). NCBI lineage: Eukaryota > Metazoa > Chordata > Actinopteri > Atheriniformes > Atherinopsidae > Menidia > Menidia beryllina. The sequence continues at coordinate 8,855,477 of JABUIW010000124.1, read as the reverse complement.
GCAGCCACGCTCAAACCCAAAACAGTAATCTGAGGATTACACACAGATTACAGCCTAATGGAAGGCAATCCGTAGAATTTATAGCTCTACCTGACTCCTCTGCTGACTCATCTGCACTCAGCAAACAGGTGGGGACGACTTTGGAGCTTTCCTTTCAAAAGTTTTGTAAGGAGGAATCTTATGGAAGATTCTAGATATGAGAAAGCAGCATTGGGCTAGAATAACAAAGAGAAGGCAGTGGTCATTTATTCTATCTTTCACAATTAAACATAGATAATAAAGAAGGTTTACAGCATCGTGTCTGACTAAGCAGGGATACCAGCAAAAGGCCAGTCTAAATGCTGGCATTTGTGGTCACACGGCGGTCACATGTGCAGCACATTGCACACATAATAAACAGTGCCGCTCTGTCATCACCTATAGCTGGAGGGAAAAACTAACTGCTGCAGTCTGTGGCTGAGCCCGGCTGGCAGAGCATCAGCTGCAGGGGAGGGCTAAACAGTGTCCGAGCTACTGCTGCAGCAGACATTTTGTGGGCCTCATCATACATGCACAAACAAAACATTAGGAAACTTCTCTCGTTCTCTACTGCACTGCACTGCAATACATCTCTCCAGTGACTAGGATTCAAATACTTTTTTTTAACCAGATCCTTTCCTAGTTTTACATTTGGAGGAAACACATTTACAAGTCAAATTTGAGTAATCAGGTCAACGACTGCAGCTGCACCATGTCATACAGCACAGGCGGAGCCTGGTAGTTTTCACTTTTTCTTTCTGCTTGAGTGGAGAGTAAACACTTCTTAAGATCTTTGTGGAGGGTATTTCTATGATCCAACAGCTTTACGAATTGGCACAAAGAAAAAACAGATGGCCTGGAAACAAATCACCTTAAAGTAACAATACCTGCCACTTGTACACACCAATAACCTAACCCTTAGTCTGACTCTTTATTTATGACTTCTCCAGCAGTCAGCCCATCCTCAGCTTATCATTTCCAGTGCACTGCTCAACAAAACCAATTTTTTTTTACTATAACTTGACTAAAAGCCATTCAGCAGGCTGAAAAATAACTCTTCTAGGTGGTTTTCTCCTTCCTATATAATCTTCTAGCACCACTGTTTAGGCAGCATTGTCGGCCTGTGTGTTTTGCTTCTACTTCTAAAACATTTCCCTTTTTGTAACTTAAAGCAAAACTCTCCTGCTAGGACTCATGAAAGTCTGAAGCAGCCTCTCTGGACTCTTAATGGGGGGTTCAATAGAGCTGGAGCAAAGGATTTAACACAGGAAAGAGAAGAGACAGGGTGGCTGGACTAGTTTATGGCATTCCTTTCCTTTCTGGGAGAAGATGAAGAGAAGCTGGCTCCCTCTGTGCTTTGTGTGGCTCCTTTTATTCAAGTTCCATTGAGATTCAAGTGTTTTCAGTGAGATCCTATCAGCAGCTTGTGGTCCATCGAATATCCTCAGACACAACTCTTTTTTTAAGTTACTGAAATGGCACATAAACGCATGCGCCGAAGGAGCTCTCTCATGTTGTTTGTATATATTTTTACTCTCTGTATCTTCCTCCAGACAAATGAATGGACTGAGTAGAGGACAATGGGTTAAAAGGTCATAGTAGCTCGGATGCTTGGCGAGGCAAGTTCAAAAATAGAAATATAGCCCAGGGACTACAATAAGCCGCACTGGCCTCTTGTGTGTTCTTGTGTGTGTGTGGAAAGTTGACTGTCGGTGCAGTTAAAAGTTCACCTGTCTCTGCAGCCACACCAGTGACATAACATGGCTCTGTGCCTGCCTTTGGTCTGACCGGCCACAGCGAGCTGCGACACAGCTGAACCGATTATATATTTTGGTCTTTAGGCTGGCAAAGTGCAAACTTTGGATTCTGATTTAGAGGAAAAGGATGCAGAGACACACAAGATTTGCCATTTAGGTAGTCAAAACAATACAATCATTTGATTTAGTTTTTACTATTTGTTGGATTTTTTTTGTCGGACTTCAGGAGCTTTAAAAGAGATTTTCCAAATGCATCTGACCTGGAAAAGTTTCGAATGGCATGACTGAGCAATAAGCTCTTGTATCTGAAAAGTATTATCAGCCCCCTTGTGAAGATAAGTAAAGTTGTTACCAATAGAAGCTTTTCAATGTGCTAAATGCCACAAAATAGCTTTTTAGGGGGCCGTTATGTTGTCATCCATCATATTCTAACTTCCTGAACTGGGAAAGGAACTTGTAGGAAAGCAGATAAAATGGCTGCTGCTGGGTGGGGAGGACAAGAAGAAGTAAAGAAGACAGTTAAGTCAGAAAAGCTGCTGGGAGGCCACATGAGTCCGTCTTATCTGAGAGATGACAGCCGTAACCACTAAAGCAACTGCACAACTGTGTGGAACTCACTCACAAAACCCAACCCCAACGCAGCAATTAAATAGAAACCAGACAGGTCGTCAACAGTAAACGCACTTCTTCCCAATCGAGGGAATTAATCTGGTAATACAGCTATTTTTCTAAGGTTGTCTTTACCTTGTATCAAATTTAACCTATTTCCTTATGTGGAGGATATGACAACTTCTGGACAGAATAGCTAGAGAAGTTTTATTTACTGTTTGGACAGCAATTAGACTGAAAATGCAAATGTTGAGAACTTTATTTTGCCCACATTTTTTTTAACTTCCAGGTTGAAGCTCTCTTAATTGAGGTTGAGTGATATGCAGGTTCTGCCTCAAGTGAAAAAATATAAATTAGAGGCTTCTTTCCACACTTTAAAAAGTTTGTATTCTCACTTCGCCACCAGAAAAAGCTCAACAGTCGCAGCAGTTGGTGCCATAAACCAATAAACCATGGAACGAAACTTTGCACCTACCTGGCTGCTCCCTCAGAGCCATGACTGACACGATGTAGTGCGCCATGTCAAAGTAGGGAAACATGGACAGGTTTGCTAGTCCGTGGGACAAGTCGTCCAGAAACAGCAACCCAAATAGGTCCATAGTCTCGTTCATGAGGCAGTTTCGCAGCAGCAACTATTCTAGTTCATCCCAGCGAGGACCCGGAGTTTTTTTTTAAAAAGGCACTGGTGCAGCTCCGAGCATCAGCGTAAAAAAAAACAGTTGGCTTCAAATGCTGTTTCTGAAGTCTGCCACAAACCGGTGGCCCGCGACGGTTGTGTGGCTGCTGTCCGGCCGGTCACAGGTAGCTAGCTGGCCCGAGGTGTCACGGCTCGTCGCTGGGCAACGGACCTGTGTTGCTATGGGGCGGTCATCACCGGTGTTACCCGCTGTCATCCGCGCATAGTCGGAATTCCTGCTTCTTGTTCCGCCATGCTAGTGATGTGGCAGGCGGAGCCAGAGCGGCGTTGCGATTGGAGGAACGATGGCACCGTGAACCAATCAGGTGTAAGAGGGTGGCTGCCTGAGGTGATGGGCCAGAGGTGAAGAAACCTTTGCTACACTAACAGCAAGTACATCTACAGTTAGGTCCACTTCCTGTTTTTAATCTGTAGCGTTTATAGGCCCATATATCCACAGGTAGAAATGACAATTATCCAAAAGTAAGTATTCAACAAAAGCAAATATTCATATTATCAGGTGTGCCATTTTTGTATATTAAGTGTGGTTCATTTTCAGTCAAAACAAAACCAACCCTCCTCTTATGCATCCATGCCAGTTCTGCAGAGGCTCACACTTTGAAATCATTCACTTACAAAAATTAAACCCATAAAAAACCTGGGTGGGTAACTCCCTGATACCAAAACACAACAGCGGTGAAATATAAACCAGGGTCTAATTTACAACAGGGTTCAAAGTCCTCTTGACTTTAATGTCATGGCTGTTATGAACTAATCCCATTATGCTGCTGTACACTGGACTAATGCCTCACTGCATATGTTGAGATATTGGCCACAAGTGGGCATGACACCTGGTGGTCAGCCTTCATACTAGCGTTTTCTTTCTGCCTTGCTTTTTTGAAACATCTCATATAGATTTGGAAACTATATACTATGGAAACATAAAGATAACTAGAGGCATGTTGATTGAAACTGTGTTTTCATGATATAAGCACAGCGGAGAGACCCCACATGAAACCACACTTTAGAACCACTTGCATTTTTCTAAATATGACAAAAATGTTTATAGAAAAATATAAATTAGTTGTTAAGATACTGGTCTTATTTATTTAAGTATTATAGTGTTTTATATCTTTTCATGAGTTTGTATTTTGAACAGAAATCCAGATAGTATGCAAAGGTATTGGATATCAGGAGTTAGTGGGAGCTTGATGACCAGTAGATGGCAGTGTTATACTTTTCATAATACACCTTACCAGTAATAACCCCTTATGTATAATTTTGCTGAGATCCATCCATCAGCAGTAACTGCCAAAAGGGGAGTAATTTTCTATCTGGGGTCTCTTATTAAAAAGATAAATCTGAATGAAGGAAAGTGTCACACAGTAAATTTGTCAAAAGTTGATATACCTTACCCACCAAACTTTGGTGTTATCTAAGTGTGGGCTGAGTGAGAAAAGCTTTTAATCACTCTATTGCCACTTTGGTTTAAAAGACCCAGTGTGCCATTTGTTAACAGTGTAATGGAATATAATGTTCACAGAGATTTTATCCCAAAGCCTTGAAGGTAGATATTAAAAAGGAAAGTTGAAAAAGAAAGCAGGAAACAAGTCCAGTCGATGATGTAATTGCTTATTTAAAACCATCATTCACAGCGAAACTCCACCACTCCTGTGATTGTGTTTGGAGATGTGTATCATCTTGTTCAAACCTCTGATTCGTAGAGGATGTCGTCATTGGAGGCTGTAAAAAATTTCCAGAGACTGCATTTCAAATATGGCCCGGCAATACTGAATGCAAGCACCCGTAAATATGTTATAGGTATGTCAAGTTCAAGGCTTTGGTGCTCGCTTTCAAATGCCCCTCTCTCTCTCTGGCTCTCTCTATCTCTCTCTCTCTCCCTCCCTCTCCAGCCCTTTGACATGTAAGCGATTTTAATCAGTATTCTCCCAGTGGTGCAGGATTAAATTGTCTCTTCAGCTGCTACAGGACAGGGTCTGTCTCTCATTCCTTGGATTTTTGGGGCCCACCTCAAAGGTCCAGAGGCTTAATCGGGTGTTTTCAGAACAACTACAATCTTTGTTCAGTCTTGTCTGTGGCTTCCAAGCCTGTCACCCGTGAGTTACCCCTTAGTTCCCAATAGTAATGAGGAAGTCAGACCTACACGAGGCCAGATGAGATTGTGCAGCTCTGTGGATGTGTGTTTTCTTTTAACGGGACAGCTTCTATCAAATAACTTAACTGCCTGTCTTGCTCTACATTACGAAATGTAAATAATCATTCGATATAATTGTATAATCATCCCTTGTTGGTATGTTTTATCTTTCACTATCATTCCAGTTTTTTCAGGTCATTTTTAGAAAAGCTCCAAATTACACAAGTGAACATTCAAAGAACACATTAACATTAAACTTTGTAACATGATCTATTGTGATCTTTGCTGCCCGAAGTCCAAAACTTATGGAAATACTTGGCCTAGAGCCATAATTCTAAAGATTCTTCTTCTTCGTTGCATATTGTTTAAGTGTATGGTGAATATTTATTTTTGGTAAACTACTGAACTAAAGTCCAGACCTTATTCTGTCTATGCCTTCTGATGTTTCCGACAAAAACATTATGCAGTTTAAGTTAAATGCAAAAGACAGCTTATTTCAAAGAATTCTGAAGACATTCTGAAGACGTATTAGCATGTTTGCATTTATGCATAACAGTCAAAGTAACTTTAACAACATCGGACTTGGCTGAGATGGGTTGAAAAGGTCATGAGGTAATGAAACAAATGTGTTGTGGTTGAGTTTCAGTTTGAGGAGGAAAAATCGGTGGGATGAAAGCAGAAGCAGATATCCATGTTTACTACTCAAGTTAGTTGCTTAAAATGCACCACTGGATACAACAGTGGTCTGGTTAAAGGGGGTATAAAAACTGTATGGATGGATGGATTCTTGAAACAGCTTTGATTTCTACTACTGAGTTTTAAATGTTTTGTCTAACCTCAGATTAAAAGGCTGCTAGCAGAATGGCAGAGTAACCTGCTCCCATTCCTTCCCACAACAATTTGCAAACTGACATTGATGAGAACCATGTTGTTATTTTGTCCCATTCATTCTGGAAAAAAAATCCTGAAGTGAATAACCTTTTGTTGATACTGTCACATTTAAACTGTTTCAAAATTGCCCACACATTTCCTTTTGGGGATAGTTCAGCCAGCAGGAAGGCCCGTCTGCACAGTACCTATGGCCTTTTCTTCCAAAGCCATGTGTTTGTATAGAATGTATAATGTGGTTAGATTTGAACTGCTAAAGACCTTAAAATCAATTTCCAGTCTCAAACTACTCCTGTCCTTTTTTTTCTTCTTTTTTGGGGGGTAATTTGTTGCAGTTATGAAATGCAAACTTAGATTTTTATTTGAAAAAAAAGACAATAAATGAAACTGCTTATGTGACAAACCTTGGAATATCTTGCATTTCTAAATCTACAACAGAATAAAAAAACATGCTCCCAACATTATCTCAGACCCTTTGACAAAGGTGCTGTGAAATTAAACTTTCATTTGTTAATCCACAGCAACACATCTTAAAACAGAAGCATATTTGAAGACACTTTGAAGGACACAAGTTGGCTATTTACTATAATTATTTACTTGGTTGATGCTGTTTTCTATAGATTTACAGAAGGACCCACAAACAGTTCTTATAATAACCTTTATGTTCCAGCCAGAGCTGCAATGCGGAAAGTGGGACCCTCTATGATGATGGTTTATTAATCTGATGACAATAAGCTTGACTTCTGCCTTCATGATGACTGCAATGGTCACAAGGGGTCTAGGTTCAGTTCCTCCAAGTGATGCCATCCCTTCCCTCCTCTGTCCTCATCGCAACCACCTGCATGACGTACAAGCAGTTAGTTTCAGTCTGACAGGGAAACAGAGTATTGATCTGCGTTGTATTGATCTAAATTCCTTAAAGTTGTATACAAAGCACAACTTTGTCCCTGGCCATAAATCATATGAGCACACTAGGATTTACTTGCATTAATGAAACAAGCATTTGGATTTTGTTCAAAATGTTCCTGTGTCTAACTGCTTGGAGGTTTGAACAACATGGCAACAAGATCTTTTTGTTTTTCTGCCTCTTATTAAAAATACAAGTAAATATTTTCATATTTTTATTGAATGATAAGTGCATAGTAATAGATAAATAGATTTTCAATCTACCAATCAACCAACCTTCAAGACCTGTCATATGATCAAGTTTTCTGGGTAGTTGTGGGGAAACTCAGATTGTGGACAAAGCCAAATCAAAATGTTCACAGGTTTTCAAGGCTCCACATCTGGAGGAACGTTCCAGTTGTTTTACGTCAAAAGAAGCCAGTTGACGTGTTTGGTATCTAATTAGCAGGACTTTCATTTGGTGGTTTTCCAGGAACATCTAACAAGGACAGAGGCACAAGAAACATTACAAGCCAAGTAAATAGGATGAAGATGGGGTTTGAAGGGTTAGTAGAGAGGGTGAAGGCCAATGGGAGTGTACGTTATCAGGACAAAGTGGGAGTTAGTGTGTTTCTAAGGCGATAAAGATTTTCCCTCTCATCCTTTCTTTGCTTTATTTTAATTTATTTTATATCTCTTCCCTCTTTGATTTTACCTCTCCTTCAGAATGTTTTATTTGCATTTTTCTTCCTTTTCTGTCATCCTTTATTCTCTACTTCTTGTCCATCTGCACTGCCTTTTAAGCCTTTCTACTTTCAACCTATCCATCCCAAATCTCAGTATTCTGAACCTCACTCTAGTATGCCTCAGGACCACCTGCTCCTTCACAGCACCACGGTCTTAGCCCATCTGCTTATTTTGATTTTTGGATTCCAGGGAGAGTATTTTCAGGATTTTCAAGTGTCTACTTGAGCTTTGCTAGTTTTGGTGCTCCTGTGCCTCTCCTGGTTGGACAGACTTTGGGTATCACTGGATACTCCTCCCACAGTCCAAAAACAGGTCAAACTTTTGTGATGGTTGAGTGAGGTTGTTTGTCTCTAATGGACTGGTGATCTGTTGAGGGTGTCCCCTGCCTCTTGTCCAACAGTAGCTGGGATAGGCAAAACCTGAGGTGGTCGAAGAGGGCAAAGAAAATTGATAAATGTTGAAATGTTGGTCACAGCTGAGTGGAAAAGTTTTGAGAATCGGATCGACCCAAAAATGTAGCATTAGAAGAACTTTAACAGCTTAAAAATGGCCTTTTCTGGCCTCTTCTTACTTTTTATTGAAAAGTTCTCCGAATTAATCGCACAACCTAAAAGCGTGACCAATGGGACAGGGCTGGCAGCATATCAAATGTGCATAAAAGGTCAGTCAGCAAGTCAGCTTGTTGTTTTCTGCCTCAGAGAACCATGTATATGTGGGACATCAGCTCCCTCTGGGTATGGTTGGAAAATCCTCTCACCCTCAAGACCTTTCCACAGAGCTTTCAATTCAAACTACATAGACACTCACATGAACACTAAAAAATACACACAATTTTTTTCAAAAAAGCACAAAGTTCTAGTACTGGCACTCCCAATTCTGTGTGTGTGGTGGGGTGTGTGCAGGGTTTCATGACCACACAACTATGCAGGGAGTCTTGTAGCTTGCGTCACTTTGTGGTAAATTAGAAGTCATGTTATAAACAGATTATTTTGGTCTCTGATTACGTGTGCACCAAATGAAGGCTTTGACTAAACAACAGCGACTCTGCCCAAAGGTTAATTGCATAGATGTCTTATTATACTGAAGACGGTTGCAAAGGGAACACTGAATCTCAAATAATGGCATTCCAAAAACAGGGGCTTATGGATGTTTACTCTTTCTATATTTCCAGTAACTTTTGGTGTCAAGGTTTACAATGAGAACTTTTTTCAAAGAACTTTTTAGTTTCAACGAAACATTTACATTAACAAATCAATATATTGGCACATGTATCTCCTCTGACGCATATCTATATTATGATGGTTTTCTGATGCATGATTTCTTAAGATTTTTCTGGCATTTCCTTCTTCATTACTCACCGGATGCAGCTGTTGTTTCTGCATACAACCAGGAAGTGTGGAGAGTAAAATGCTTCCATGTGCCAAAGCATACAACAAGGGCTTCCAATGCTTCAAATGTCAACCACCCACCACTACACGGTACACACGTAAAATAACAAAATCACAGATAGCAAGAAAGAATTCATGTATAAAGCCCCAACTAACCTTCTCCTTACCGAAAATACACACATGCACATAAAGACTTTCATTTCACCACCAGAATCATTTTTGTAATTTAAGGAGAGCCAAAACTGGGTGTTGTCATTTTCTGGTGAAACTATGCCACGTACATAGTTTGAGAGATGGCTGTGGAGGTCTTGGAAAAGAGGAAAGACATTTCCAAATAAAAATGAAAACAATACTTGATAATCCCACGTGTTTGTGTGCTCTTCCACAGAAATGAAAGGCTTGTGGAAACAAGAAGATGCGAGGAAGAGTGAGTGTAAGCAGACATAAAACACCCTCTGACATGAGAGGAGTCAGACATTTGTCATTGACCTTTGACTGACTCACTATCAGTTAGAGAACTCGATCCCCAGCATTGACCAATGGTACACACATGGGCCATGTTGTTTCTGTGGCAAACCCTTAAAGTTATCCTATAGTTATCTTCCATCCGTTTTTCCCAAAGCCTAAAAGTTTGTCATCTAATGATACTAAAAACATGATAAACAATTACAAGATCTCATGCTGAATGAAAGCACTCATAGAACAGTAAAATCTAAGAGAGGTTAAGAAAAATTCCATTGAATGAAGCTTCTACAGACAATTATGTGACTGTGTACATTATTTGTAGGGTAAATTTGAGCTATATCATATGTAAATCTACTTGTCATATATCAGGATAAAGCATCACAAGTTCCTTTTTCTCCCTTTCTTGCTTTCTGCTCTCCTCAGTTAGGCCATAGACCAACGATCTATCACCTTGCTTCCATAGTGTGTCAGACTGCAGATCAATTTAACAGCTAAATCCACTCAGACTGCTGGAGCTTTTACACAATCTCTCCTTTCTTTTAAGTGGAAAGGGGAAAAGTAGAACTTCCTTGTGTGTCAGAGTGTGCAACAATCCACTGTGGGAAAAACTGGCAATGTTTTGTCCTTAGTAAAAAGATACAGGCCCTTGGTGCTAGAACAGCTGAGTTCTGAGTGAAGTACTCAAAAGCTGCCGTCAAGGGCACTTTGACTTAATTACATCCACTAAGCTTTGATTGACATGCACATAGTTGAAAATGTGACTGCAATACTACACCAATAAACACATTCTGTGATTTCCTGAAGGAAATTAAAACATCCCAATTCAGTAATCAGCTGTATTTAAGTCAAAGCTTTTAAAAGTAACTCAATTCCCCCTTTTTTTTCTTTGCATCCCCATTAATTCCCCGCGCGGCCTCAGACAGACATTTGGATTAATCAAGCTTGACTTGAGGGGTTGTCGTGCTGAGGAGGAATGCTCCTCTTGATTCTCTTCGTGTTTGAGGATAATTAGTACTGATTACCACCTCTCACTGTGTGTACTCACTGCTCACTGATGAGGAATGACTTAAACACAAAGATGTGTGGACAAAATTCAAAGCAGAGAGAAAGCGCGTGCACATTCACAGCGCTTGACTCATTATCTGCTGCAGTGCATACCTGTAGAGGAGAAAACTTGTTTATTTGAGCTGCTATGTCTCTAAAAGACATTCCAGAGAGGCTTTCCCACGCTGAGGGCACTGCTGGTAGCATGTGAAGATAGAGGTGGGTGACTTAGAGGCTGCAGACCTTTTGGCCTTAGTGTTGATAGTTGGTGCATAAACTGCTAAAAATGACATGTCTATCGCCCTTAATACATAACAGGCATTCCTCTGAAACATGCCCAGGCATGTTAAAAGAGACCAAGTAAGGCCACAGGCACTTTACAAAGGATGCAATTGTTGATAAAAAATCAAATGTGGCCTTGACGCATGCAAGAACCTGTGTGTCTGCAGATGAGTGGATTTAAATACTGCCCGATTATCACTGTTGTCTGTTTTGCTTGTCAGTTCAAGACAATGCTGCTAGATTCAAATTCTAAGACCCGCATTCCTGTGTATTCAATCAGGGTAGCAACGAGGAAGCTTAAAAAAAAGGAGATAATCTGGCAATCATTGGAGACAGTGTAAAAACGGAAGAGAAAATCACAAGCATTAAGTTGCCCTGAACTATGTAGCTCCAAAATAGATCTTATCACAGAGGCTCCTGCTGCCAGACACGGAGTGCCGAAAGACAACAGTTTGCTCACTCTGTTTATGCAAAAACACACACATGCATAAACACACGCACGTTCACAGTCAGGGGCCACCTCAGCATCCCCAAAGCTCCCACTGTCAGTAAGTATCAGCTGAGTTTTTAGTGAAATGGGACTCCCCAGACATCAGAGGCTCAAAGAAGCAGAGTAGAGAAAAGGGACCTCTCCCCTCCCTTTATTTCTCACCACAGCTGCCAAAGAGGGGCAGATCTGTGCCCCCTAGTAACTGATTTACACTCTGCAGGTGTCTTGCATGTTCATGTGTGTGCATGCATAAGTCCATGCACGTGCAATCTTAGAACAAATCGGCCCCTTCAGTGTATTTTACCATTTAGTTAAGGTCGTAAAATGAAACACTGAGATGAATGCTTCACACTTTGGGCCTGGACCATTAATTCTCCATTGTAAAACGTTTCCTCTTGGAGCTTTTCCGCTGTTTAATGACAATCAGATTTAGTATGTGCTTGTCGCCTCTGCACAAGGCTAAAGATAAATTTCCTTTTAGGTTGCAAAGCAGTGGACATCAGATGCTTTTCATAGGGCTTTATAATGGGTGGTCGTAAAATAGTATAAATGTGCAATCAAGAGGGAGAAAGTTTATGTTTAGGTTGTCCATGACAATTGGTTCCAGAGCTAATAACAATGGTCTGTATTGTTAAATCACACAATAAGGCAGTCAATGTGTCCTTGCAAGTACACAAAATGTTGAAACGTTAAATCTGCCAAGGTTCCATATATTTCTTATGGTCAAACTCTTTTCATCTAAGGAAATGTTTAAACATCACTCATCAAAACTACTTGGTTGACAGTTTTTCAATGATCTATTTTTTAAAAGTAATACATCTCTTGTCTATATTTGCTTCTTCAGTTGAGATTTTCTTTGTTTTTGGGTTTGTTCCCTTGTTTGGTTGTTTGTTTGTTTTTTGTCCCTTTATGAATGTAGTTCTTGTTTGCATCTCATTGAAAGGGAAAGAAAGTCCATATTTTACTATTATGGAGATTGAGGGATGGAGCTCCATTTAAGACACTGAAGCCAAACCACCAAGTTTAAGTTTAATCTAAACCACTTTTGAAGTCACCTAATGAAGGATTCAGTTGTTGTTTTGTCTCGTTGTTTTTGGAAAAGTTTGCTCAGTCAAGGTTGGTCAATGAAAATTAATTCGCTGAAATGATAACAACTACAGTTATGGTTAGGACAAAAACCTCATGGTTTTGTTAGACACACAAATTAAATCTTTTTTTGTTTTCCGGTCACGCTAAGCTGGTGCCATTCATGTGAGGTTAACAGAAACTGCAGCTGAAAACACGCAGACACGGGGCCATGACCTGTTCACTGGCATGTCTACAAAGTTCACAGAAAACACTGACTGTGTGTTGTGGATCTGTGAACACATTCAGGAATCCTGACACTAAATCAAGTGCTTGAAATTAAAATCTTTAATCTTGATTAATATTTTGAAATGCTCAAATCAAATATCCTGAATCATTTGAAGACATCTTGTCATTTAATGCACTGGAAGCCAACTAAGTCAACAGAAATCAACAAGATTTATCTCAGTGTATCTTTTAAATCTCCAAAGAAATGTTTCTTTGGATATTTCTCCAAAATGACCTGCCCGATCTCTGTAGTTTGCGTATTGACCGTTTCTGTTGGTTTCTTCTGAAACGGGTTCCTGTTTCCTTCCTCTAACCTCCCACCCCACCCCCACAGTCCTTCTCTTGTTTCATGTTACCTGACTGATAGCCTTCATACAGGGATTCCTACTAGAGAAGGTGGTCAATGGAAAACGAGGGGCCGATAAGAGAGAGAGAGAGAGACTGCTGGGTGGGCAATGGGTTGTTGAGGGGGTCAGGTTAGAGCCGACTGCTGAATCAGCTGTTCCCAACTCCCATCGCACGGTCTATTCCAGAGCTTCCCGAGGGAGCAGTCCTGTTCTCATGGCTTCCCTCTATTTAAAAGGCGCATTCATAGGACAGACAGCACTTAGTGCCAGAGATCAAATTACTAGGATGGCAGAAAGGCTGCACAGAACCGCTCACATATTCAACAATAAGTCAAAGCATTACCAAAATCAAAGCTCGAGTGGTTATCATGATAAAGGTGGTGGATTGAATATTGTTTATGGCTGTGTTGCCATGGAGTGTTTCTTTAATCTGTCCCAAAGGAAATGTCTTAAATAAAATATCCTTAAATATCTTCCGATGTATTTCCACATCTGTCTAAACAATATTGTTCGTCCTCGACTCGCTCTTCCTCATGTTTAACCCCTGTGTCAGCTCACTCAGCGCTACGCATGTCCAAACAATAGAAACAAATGTGGATGGAGTCAAGAACACGATGGATAGCACTGAAAAGTCAGCTGATCCGACCATATGACCTAGAAACTCAAACGTCTCTAATTGACTGACAGGAAGGAAGTGGATGAATGCGAGGAAGTGAGGTTCACTGAAAAGAGCCAACGGCTGCTGTGGCCTTGCTTGCTCGTGGCATAAAATATCCCCAAATTTCCTGAGTCTGTTCAAGACGGGTTGCTGTTGCTAAGCAACCCTGATTAAATTTTATCACTGATAGATAGACCGTTATCAGCTCATGACTGCAAAGTGTGCCCTGTCCTCTGAAGAGGTCACCCCGTGTGTGTGATGCTGTGATATGCTGATGTGTCCACGTCACTCAGCTAATGTAGTCCTACTATTCTGACATGAGTCAATACCGTGGAAGGAATGCGTAATGGTGTATTCATCTGAGGCGCAATTCACATTTAGATATTACTGGGGTGGGAACAATAAGCTTGGTATCTAATAAAAACATTGTGAAAACAATTCTGCCAGGAGGCCATCTTACTCATACATTTCCATGCAACTGTAATGAACGTTATCTTCTTTTTATTAAGTCAGATACATGTTCATTGAAACTGCATCTATTGGGATTTTCAGATTACAGCAATCAACTTTATATTTTTTTCAAACTTGTCAAATAATTACGATAAATAATTTGGTTTTGATCCTTTTGCACCCCTTTTGTCTGTGTTAAAATACAATTAATTTCACAACACAGCATGGTATAGTATAGTTATAATAATTATACATTTTTCATACTTCATTTTTTGTTAGTCTCATAGCTAAAACTTCCTGGATATTCAAAATACTCTTCTCAGAATCTAATCTCCGATAAAGTTTGAGATCTGTTTCACAAAATCAATGTCTATGCTCCTACCCTTTTATCTCCTATTCTATCCGCTTTATCTTTCCCAACCATTTCTTGAATCTGTCCATATATCTTCTTCATTCAACAAGGACTGGAAACTGGAGAGAGCAGCCTCCTACAGAGGCTATAAATAAATAATTATAGGCTTGAGATGCATTCGTTTCATTTCCCTGTATCTCGAGGTGGGTATTTTCTGACTCAAAAAGTACACTCAGACCTTGGATTCGTCAGTCTGAAAATCTCTTAAATGCATCAAAGCTCACTCTAACTTTATATTGTAATGTTATCAATTTTAGGACTTGTATGTTTCTGTTCTTTTGTTATCCTTTATCATCACCTGAATTGGTTTGGAGAACTTTTAGCTGTCAGAAAAGCATGAATCAACAATGAAAAATAACATCCTGTGCCACAGGACAAGAAGAGACGGTGAACAAAACTACGGCCAGTTATCAAAACCGCTGATATGAAGAGACAGATGGCAGGATGCGCGTATGTGTCTGCAAGACAGCTGAGGCTGTCATAGACGTTTGACGCAGACCTTCCCAGGTGTTACTTCCTTGGGCTTTGCTGAGGGAGGCACGGCGAGCACCGCACTTGTGTCGGTGCCAACTGATCTCAGGGCAAGTCGGTGCTTTCGTAAGCACATGCTTTTTCTCTCTTCAGTTTCGGTCGCAGTCTAGTGTTCAGGTAGACATGCCGCGTCATGCCTCCAGCAGGTCGGGTGCTGGCTCATGCAGAGGCTCAAAGTGGTTGGCATGGAGGGAGACAAAGAGAATTCTCCGTAAGATGAAGAAGCTTGCTTGTGTGCATTCTTCGCATGCCAAAACACAACCAACACCTTGTTTAAACAAAGGAAAAGTATCTTTTACTGTATTATGTGTTCAGGTAGTTAAATCTAGACAAGAGTAACAAATACCAGCATCCAGCTCAGCTATTGAGTGCATTTGTAACTCACTAACTTTGTTACAGCACAGAAGTGAAGCCACCTAAACCATTTATAAAGTTTGATTTAGCTATTAGCATTTTTTCTTAAAATGTTTTTATGATATTGTCAACAGAGGAAATGTGGAAGGGACTATTTTCCACACTTGACTTGCAGTTTTGTAATGGACTAACTCAACCAAAGAGCTATTATAATTTGTTTACATACAGCTGTTCCCAATCATTAGCCTCTAAAGAGCAAGATAGTATGGGAAAATGCATTCATAGAAATAACAGGATCAAATCTGAAAAGCTCTGAGTCTGTTTCCATTGGACCATTGAGTTTCAGGGTTGACTAGCCCTGATGGTGAGTCTAATTTTCCATCTTCATCATCAGTGCTGGTCAGGACTAAGTGATTGAACAATGGCTGAAGTGCGTGGAACAAACAATGGGTCTTGACTTTATAACTGTCGTGTGAGTGTAGGTGAGAGGGTTGCTTTCACCTGCTGGCTTCACACAGACAGGAAGAATCTTGTTTCACCCCCTCCTGTCAGTTCAACAGCAGGAAGTCAGACCTGCAAGCAAGACTGGCCACAGACATGAAACCATAGAATATATCAAGAGGACTACAAGCTGCAACGATCAGGCATTTCCTGAGACACACCACATGACTGGTCTGGCACTGCACGCACGGTTATGCAAAAAGGATAAATTGTCAAAGGAATGCTTGCACTGTTTTCTCATTGTGTGCGGCCCCTCTAGATTAGCTCATTGTTTCACAGTTTTATCAGCAGAAAAACAAACACTCAGCAGAATCTCAACTGAATGTGAAAAAAAGCTTGACAGACAGAAAGGGAAATGAACGGAATAGCAGCAGCTTTGGAGGTTTGGAGGAAAATAATTATCTCACAGATTTAGATAATCACACAGGATTAATCAGAAGCGCAGGAAGCACCAGGAAAACTGCAGCACTGGAAAACTGAGGGTCTTATTTGAGTTTTAAGTGTCTTTATGTGAAGTGGAAAAAATGAGGGGGGGGTGGGTAACCTGTTCTAATCTCCTGCAGCAGGCCAGTTTTTATAAACAATGAAGAACTTAGTGTCTTTCCATTCAGTGGATTCATTTCCCATTGGAGATGCATAGTAAAGGATATCCTGCTGGCAGTGATGTTTCCTTAAGGAAAGGAGATGAAAGGTCACAATGCAAAGGACAGATCGGCACCGGAGATGGGAGGTCAGTCATGTATGTGTGTGCCCCTGAGCAGAATGCCAACTGAGGCTGAAAGAAAGTGAGCATTTCCTCCTCCTTGTACAGCAATATGGGGTTGTTCCTGCGACAGTTAACTGCCATGACACAGAAAGATCTTTCAATTTAGTCAAGCCTATATCTATGTGTCACTTCCATCCAATGATTTAAAGTCATAGGATTTCACTGAAAAATTTGCTTCCTTTGTTGTTGATGTTTAACTGCCAATTGCATTGCTTAGCAAACTCTCTTTACATAATCTGTACGTTAAGGCACAGTAAAAGTCATTCCAGTGCTGCAAACAAGCATTTTTCTGTGTCCTTTAAGTCTAATGACTAACCTGAGGATCATCTGTCTCGTGAACCATGCTGTTTCTCACACAAGTGCACCAGACGCATTTCTCTCAACACCACAAACAGGGCATAGTCAATTAAATGAGATGACTACCAAAGCTTGGGGTTACTGGAAGCACACAAAAGGCTTTTGTAACTCCGCAAAACAGACACAAACTAGTTGAATGTATGGGGGAAAACAATCAACCGTGCATACGTTACTGTGTGGCCGACATTTTTAATGGATGAGTGTGATTCACACACATTGCCACTTTTTCACGCTGTATTACAGCCGAGTCCCTTGGACCAATTATTTTAAGGGGACTGAAGCCTGTGAAAAAGAATTGCCTCAAACCCCCAGAGGATAAAGGCTTATCCGCATTCAAGAGTGATTTTGACACTTCTGATGTTCCTGTGCTTCATTCGAAAGATAGTTTGAGATAATTTGAATTAAAACATGTTTAAAGAAATAGATGGGGAAACTGTCAGTGACAGTAACAGAGAGAAAGCAGAGGAGATTAAATGGCTTTGGGGAAACTGCAGGGACAAAGACTGAACCCTCACATAGCAAATATAAAGAAGGGGGAAAAAACATTGTTGAGGCAGAAAAGAATCATTATGAAATGAGACAAAGAATAGGAAAAGAAAAGAATAACAGTAAGAAAAGAGAGGCATGACAGGGGAGTGGGCCTGTCATGCAGACAAACAATAGCTGAATGATAGAGTACCCCGATAATAACTCACCATACTGTGTGTGCTGAAACCCAGAAAAGACTGGTGTGAAAGACTGTTATTGGATTTGACTTTTTGTTTAAAATGTGTGGGTTATTGTATGCAAACCATAAATTATTTGGGCTAAATAATGTCATAGCAGTAGCAAATTGTTGTGGTTCTTAATATTTGCAACATTTCCTCCACTGTCAAATATATTTATTGCATTGTTTGTGGAAACGCTTGACCTGATTGGTCCATCTGCATTACATTGAGCCAAGGAATATGGTCCACTCCCTAAACACATACATGAATGCAAGCATGCGGGTAACGCAAACAGATGCTGACAAGCATACAAATGAAGGCAGTCATGTCGATACTCTCACACCCCTGACTCCAGCGCCGTGCTCCAGTCAGCACCAGGCTGTAAGAAATTGTATAATTCAGCAAGGTGAGTTGCAGTGTTATTTTAACACACAAACACGTGCGCACACACACGTGCGCACATAATAAAAACAACATATGCATAAAGCCCCATACAGTTTATTACCTGGTGAGCACTGCATGTATGTATGGTTTGGTATGAAGCATTTTAATAACACTTTAAATACATATTAACATTTTTCATTTTTTATTAATTACTTTTACTTTACTTCATTGTCCATGTCTCTTGAAAATATGGTGGACTCTTACCTCAGTGATTCTCTGATCAGTCTTGATATAGTAACAGTACCAACAAGCAATGCTTTCCACTTATTTTGGCAAAAAAAGACAGTTGCAGAGTCCAATATAATTAACTAACATGAACATGTATTTGAATTCAAAAGCACATTGATGACGTCTGAGATTTTCAGACTGCTTTGAGCAGAACAGCCATGTTTAACTTTGAAATTAGCTTAAAAACTGTGTTTATGAACTGACTTTGGTGATAAATAATAATTTCTAATTACTGTGTATGCATAAAAAATGCATGAAAGAAACAACAGGGTGCTTGAGAACACATCAGTTTGATTCTGAAACAATATTATCATAAACATTAAATATAGCTGGGCATATTCTTATATGTGAGCCATTATTATTCAAGTATGCTCACATAAAGCAAATGAACACTCAAATTCTTTAGAATGTCTTACCATCACATTCTGATTTGGATACCAGCGTCTGTGCAGAGAGAGGATGCAGAAAATTCTGCATTTTTATGCATCACCGTCCTTCTTTCGGGGACTGACTGACTTACAAAGAGAACACCATTTTTGTAAATCGGATTATCCGCAGTGTGCACCATCATTTTCGAATGAGTCCTTTGCTTTGTTTGATAAATGAGACCACAGCTGAATAGAATGTAAACTAAACCAACACAATGCTCCGTCAAAAGGAAACAAAATCACAACATAGGCCAGAAATAGCCTGCGGCCTTGCAATTAATAGAGAGTAGTTTATCATTTCTCTCCTCTAACCAACATAATCAGCAAAATGTCTAAAGCCATTTAAAATGTTTATGGCAATTAAGCTTAAAGCCTATTACAGGGAATATGATGTTTAGGTGATTTACAAAAAGACATTTGCACTCTTTCTATATAATTACTTAAATATCAGGAATGGTCCCAACACACCTTTGTCACTTTGTATAGATCATCAGACTTCTATCTATCAAAATGACAAATCCGACACATCAAACAAACAACATTTTTTACCTCATTCAGTTCCCATGTCCATATCTTTTGAGTTGGAATGTGTGTAAGGATGCAGGATCAATGTGAAACAAAAGATTGCCTCAGGCACTACAGGCATAGCACATATTCTACTTCACAACAAAATTTGAAACTGAAGTTCAAAAACAAATATTGTGTGGCCATAAATTTTTTATTTATCCTAGTGACATTTACATGACTCTTCCATCTAAAATCCTTGAAGATCAAGTGCAGTCACATTCTCAAGTTGTTGTTCCTCCGTGTTCAGAGGAGAACACTTTGAATAGAGTTGCAACCTTGAGAATTATTGGCTCATTGTCAGCCCCCTCTTTGATGGTGACACTGTCAGTGTGAAATGCAGATTCAATCATAAATAATTCAGGAAAAGAGGAATCATCACTTTCTTGCTGGTGAGTAAAACAGAAAATCTACTTTTTTGTGTTTTTGAGAGGAGTAACACAAACTGATGTGTTCATCCTGGCGGAAAAAATAAAATCCATCCCAAGTTTCTACCGCAAAGTTTAAAGCCTTGTAGGTAGGGCTAAACATGTTATATTCACAGGGGTTTCAGCATGGATCTACCATTATAGCTTGTTTCTACATCAGCCGAAGCCTCCTTTAATAAATAAGGTCTGTCAGCTGCTCATCTCACTGTGTAAAAAAGCCATGGACTGTTCTCTGTATGCTGCTCATTGGATCTGTTCTCAACTTTTAGTTTGCTTGAGAGAGTTTTTTTTTCATCAAGGTGATTTTATATGTTCTTGTCCTCTTGAATAAATCATCCATTCAATCTTTATAACCACTTTATGCTGGTCAGGGTCACAGGGTGCTGCGACTGAAGCAAGACGGTATTTGGCAAAAGGTAAACTGCCTGTGAATCACACAAAGAGAGAGACGGCCTTGCAGATTCATTTGTATGCCTACAACCAGTTTGTAACCTTCATCTTGCACATCTTCCACCCTCTGAACACTGTGAACCATAGAGCCTCTGTAATTCCAACTTTGTGGGTACACGTATTTACTAACCCCTGAGGTGCAATATCGTCTTTTAGATCAACTAAACAATTGTAAGTGACTCCAGGAAAGTACACGCACACACATTAGATTCCAGGGATGGTGCATCTATTTATAACTTAAAGCGATTCCCAAAACAAGGACCAAAGACCTTCAGTTAGCGTAACTGCCTTTATCTCTAATTCTCGTTGTCATTCATATGACTTGCCACATGTTTTTCTTCCGGTGCATAAAAACAATATTTGAGGCAGCGTACGACAACAATGACACGTAGTTCCACTTACAGTCGTGTTCATGACCGAGTCGACTGGAAGTCCAGTCACTTCTCTGTAACCTTCACAGCTTTGCAAAACTCTCCCATTGTTTGATTTTTTTTTTCTTCCTAACAATCGACCTTGAGAACTCTGTGTAAGTTTTACTTTTTGCTTATTTTGTGATGCACAAACAAATCAACACCACACAGCAACAAAATTACATTGCTAAATTGGCAAAACCTCTCTGTTTACTATTTAACTGGGATTAAAACACATCTTGTGCATTTCACTATGTGAATTGACATTGTTTGACAAGTTTAGGACTAATGCCAATGGCTTCCCCATTTATTATCATTTTTGTTATGATGAAGGGTTTCGATGAAATACAGTACAGATCTAAAATCCATTTAAATGTTTGATTTACATTGCACTGTGCAAATGTAATTTAGAGAGTAGCTACTGTACAATATAATTCATTCTGCATCTGTTGGGTGTTCACAGCCAAAGTTTCTGATGTGAGACTCTTTAATACTTTATAATACAGCAAACAGTTCATGACATAAACTCCAGGGAGAAAGTGATGGAAACCAATCAGGCAAGAAAGATGGGCTGTTTACACTGTCCACAGCATTAACTCTTCAGGAACCCAGCACTATTTCCCCAAAGTGCTACCAGCATTTAGACTATAGCTTATATTCAATAAACTTCTCTGTTCAGGCACCATGGAAAGCTACTAATAAAATGTGGCCTTGCATAGAAATACACCATGGGAACGTCAACGTGTTACTCCATCCACGAGTTGTTACAGCAATTACATAGACTTGAACCCTCCACCACACCCATAACCCCTTTGTAATGTCAGTGTTCTTCTTTTGTCCTGAGATCATCTCTTATTGCTGGAGGCTCAGGTAAAAACACCCATTGAGTCCATTTTCTGGTTCGGCGTTTCCTCCAAGTTAAGAAAGCAATCAGAATTGTTCTACAGCAATCAAGTCTGAATCTCCACTTTGCTCCGTTTGTTTCAGAGAGTGTGGAGTGAAGCACTGATCAGGACCAATCAGACAGAGGTTTACTCTCTTGTCGTATCAGGGGACACAGCTGAGGTTTGCTCATTGTCTGGTTGTCTGGTCATAGATAATGTTCCAGCCATGCTTCTATTTTTAGGTCTTTACGGAAAATGTGGCACCCATACAGTAGACATTTACTGTGCTCCCTAAATAACACAAGTCTAAACAACACATGTGAGCGCTAGCTTAGTCTACTCCTAATTTTAATTCAGTATTCGTAGTTTGGAATGTCAATTCAATTAGAAATTTAATTCAAATGGTTACCAAATACTTTTAGAAATGACCAAATCTAAAATAAAGATGAACATTCATTTTTAGCACATCAGTGAAAGTCTGGTGTTTGCTTTCCCTTAAATGAGGCACATCATATTATCGGTGTAGTTGATAGGAGAAACATTCTTAAAAGCTACAAATCTACAAAGCTACAAATCTATGGATAAATCTATATATTAACTCTGTGTTGTGCATGCTGCATGTTGAGATATTTGAATGCACAGAAGTTTCACGCAGGAATAAAGGATCAAAGATTGATGAACAAGAAAAATTTATTCTTTTGGTGAATATGAAAGTAAAATAAAGCTAAGGACACCAAATATCTTCTTGAGAAGCAAGGATTAAGGTTTACAAGATTTGATCATTTTAACAAAGCCAATTCATACCAAAAATCTTTCTTTTGGTAGCATGTTTGCACTGATATAAAGTGTTTTCAGCAAGACGATGCTGGCTCACGCATGCCCTCACTGTGTTTTTTGTATCAACATCACTTGTGTTCAGACAACAAGGCAGAGTTGTGTTTCTGGCCTATCGTAAACTGCCATTTGTTTACCAGCCTCCTCCACTGAGTCTGAGAAGAGGAGAAGGAGACTGACTCAAAGACTTGACTCTGACCAAATATTTGTCTCTGGTTATACCAAAGCCCGAAACCCCAACTGAGCACCCCTTTGAATAATAGCCCAGGAGACAGAAACAGCACCTGTAGTTGTTCCATCAACAAATGACAACTAACTAATGTGTGTTGTTGATGGGGTTTTAACAGACACACACACAAACACCCACCGAAACCAGACAGGAATTTCTGGTGTTCCCCCTCTCCCAACAGGTGCTTATTAGGACAGCAAAGCCCTTCTTTCTTCTTCCTTTTGTGCCTGACTTTGCTCCGAGGTCAAGGGACTCAAAATAAGACAAAACGCCACATGGAGAGGCGAAGAGGTGAAGATTTTACCCAGACCACCCACCATCCCCAGAACCTGTCTCCCTAACGTCTTCTCAAAAGTTGGACATGCTGCCAAATTATTCCCCTTTGTTTGCCAGCTGTTTGTGCTGCACAATCTGTTTGGGATAAACAAGGAGTGAATGCAGCTTTCTGTTTCTTAGATAAATCCAGGATTTGTCACATTGCAACGTTTCGTGGGAAGCTGTTTTTAAATTCCCAAAAAGATAGATGGAAATCTTTGTACTTCATGCAGCCTTTGAGACCGGATTAGAGATGAAAATCAGTTTATATCAGACTTATTTTCCCTCCCACAGTCCTTATCTATGACATTCCAAGGTTTTTCTTTTCTGGATTATTTGTTTTATCACATTTTGAAACTTCCTGACCGAGTGACTTGTCCCTCACTCTCACAACGACGCCTCTGGACTCTCAGAGATTCTGCTGAGAGCAGCAGTTTGAAGGAAACTGCTGTTAATATTCCTGTCGTTGTTGTGGCTTTTTCTTGCCCTGCCATTAATGTGGAAGCTGTTTGATATGTGACTCCAAAGCACTGTGGGGCTTTTCTTGTGGTGGGTTGTGATGAAGAATGGTATGTTCCTTCTGAATCAAGGATCAGGGAGATTGTGTGGGAGCTGGGCTGGCATTCCTCTGTGTGCTGATCAATGCTTTATGGTCGGGATCCCATGCAGTGGATCAGATGTGTCAGATAGCAACAAAACAGAACTGCACGCCTGTAAAAGAAAAACAGAAAACTGTAAAATATATCCCCAACGCACCACAGGGTTGCACGGCTTTGGAAATATATGCCACTATCCCTTACATCACTCATTATGCATGGTTGGATGGTTATTGCCGCTCATTAATTTGTACTTTAACAGGGCCCAGTGCATATGGACTGTATGTTCAGGTTGACTACCGCTTCTTTGTGAGTGTCTTTCAATTTTGATCTGGATTCAAATCCCTACATATGCTATAATTGAATTAATGAGAACTTAACTAGTTTTTTTGTCATTAAGTACGGATCTGTGATTGGGAATTTTAAATGAACAGATCCACCCTGGATTAAATGACAGATCTCTTTGGGTTTTGACATGATTAGACATATTTGCCATCAAAAGCATCTATACAACTCAACTACGCATTACACACTATAACATTAACCATTTACCTTTTATGCGGTCTTACATTTTTTAAAAGGAGCTTCAGCTGAAAGTCACAATGTTATGGTGGTGGTCACATGTTCTTGTCTGAAGAAATGTATCTATTCTGTTCACAATTGTACTTGTTGTGCTGTAATTTGTAATAAATACAAAGAACATCTGTTTTGTATCATCCTCTGGTCACCATGAATACTTGTGCGTAATTTCATCATTAAATAAAGCGGAAAACTAAACTAAATGTGTTGTAATTAATCATTACAGTGTAAAATAACAGACATTTATGCATTTCTGCAATTACTGCATCAATCCGAGCTTCCTGTAATCAAAGTTTTATCTTAATACTTACCTTTTTCTCCCTGGACAGATATGATTATTAATCAACATATTTTATTCAGTCATCATAAGTGCTGATGACCTTTGTTCAGTGCCTGATGATAGCTATTAGAGAGAGTGAGCAGGAGAGTGAGCATCCTTATGCTGTGCTGGTAATGCGATCTCCTGGGTAGACAGGCAGCCACTGAGCGGTTTCCCCTTCTAGCTCCCAAATTCCCCTGAGGCAAAGATGATGCTCATCTGAATTATTAAAACAAACACACGTCAGAAGACTGATCAGAAGGAGAGGTGTATCCCCTTTGTTTGAAATATTCCTACTCTTGTATTTCCTTCTTCGATTCCCAAGTATTTTGGGAATCTTTTTCTTCAGAATTGATTTTCTTCATTCCTGACGTACTGAATCAAAAAAAGCATTTCAGCTTCTGTTTGTCACACTGCACAAAACACAGGCGTAATGACAACGTGGCTTCTCTTAAAAAATTTAAGCGTTCAAGTGCGCAAGATTATCTGCGAACACGTGTGGTCAGCCCATCAGCAGCATGAGGGCTCTCAGTGCCAGATGTGCCCCTGATACATTATAGATGATCAGTTGAGCAAACATAAGGTCTGCATACGATAACCAAACCAATTTCTCTTAAATCACCTCAAATCTGTGGTTTCTTGTACTTTGGATTTGTCTCGTTAGTTAATTCAATGGCAGTTTAATGAGTCTTGCAACCCGCATTAGATATATTGTGTATTATGATTTCATAGCTGTTGCAACATGGTGGCTTCTCATTGATTTAGCTAATGTTTCTATCATTTTCTTCAATAAACAGAGCACTTGTTGTTAAGGCTCTCAACAAAAATAGTTATTCATATGTAATAAGAGGAGTTTGATATAACTAAAGTGATGTGATTATTTTTTGCTTCTAAAGATGGCCACGAAGAACCAAAGCAACCATTTAAACTTTGTAAACCGAATTGATATGATTGTCTCCTCCTTTGTTATGCACTTCACTGATTCCCTCACCCCTCCCCTCTTTAAAATCGGTAAGCAGGTGTTTGGGTGCACGGGAGGTTAATGCATCGTTCTTCTATTCCCTCAGAGACCAGAGTGCGTGTCCATCACACAGTTTTATGCCATTAAAAAGGAATGATGATTAATGGACACGCTGAGAGAGAAAGACATGCAGCATGTCTGTTCTGTAAAAGGGAGTGCATATATCATGCGAAATAAGGCTGAGGATACCTTTACAGGAAAGTTTCTGTCCGAGAATACGATTGTGATTATTGTCACGAATTGAAAAGGTTTTGCCAGAAGTGAGTTTTTCTCTACTTCTAAAAGCTTATCAAGACTAAATCCTCTGAGGGAAATTTATATACTTTTAGAGCTTAGATGTCTGAATGTGATTGCAAGTCAAAATTACAGCCAATTTTTTTTTGCAGTACTCACTTTTAGTGTTACAATCAAACATACCATTTTCTCCTGCTCTGACATCATTTCCCCAAAAGACCACTATTGAGAAAAAAAACGTTTTCAAGCTACCGAATGAAACATACATTTTTTTCTTTTCTTTTCTCTTTTCTTTTTTTTTGTAGAAAAGATGTGCAGCCATGATAAAAGTCAAGAGACAAGCTTCATATTCCCTAAATGTTAAGGTAAGGAGGTTTGATAATGAGCTATTCATCTACTATCTATCTATATTCTACCGAAGGTAAGAACCAACACATGCAAAGTCCCATTAAAACCATAATACAAAAACAAGGGGGATGAGAAAAGTTATTATTTTGTATGCTCTGACTATGGCAACCAGACTTAGCCGGTGTGTTTTAAAGGAATGAGAACTATATCTGTAGCTTTGCATGCACACTGCTGATCAGAGATGATTGGTCATAATTAAAATCGTGATATTTCTTCCAGAGCATCTCAACGGGAGAAAGGTAGATTGTTAATTTGAATTTTGATGATACTCACAAGAGACAGAGAAGTCCTGATGATACAGCTCTGCCTTCATCAATCATGTCTGGGTGAAAATTAAAAGGAAACAAAACAGATTCCTTTCCTCTGACACTTCATTATCTGTCAGGAAGATTCGAAAATATTTGCTTTAATTTATGCCTCCTGATTTTTTCTTCTCTTTGTTGTGAGTCACTGTTGCAGAGCACAAAGACTTCCTTCTTGATTTCGTTTTCATTTAGCTCGCGTTCATACCACTGAGGCTGTGTTTGTCTCTCACAAGCAGCCGGTGTGGTTTTGTATCAGGGTGAAGTTCAACAGATAGACGTTATACGTCCTTTCAGCCACTGTTGCTGCAACATTTTTCTGCAACTCAGTTTCGCCTCAGCGCTTTAAATGTTTTCTCTTGTGTGTGTGTCTGTAAAAATCTGAATCCCAACCCAGAGGACACTTCCCCTGGAAAAGAATTCTACCTGGTTTCAGCACTCACGCCATTGTTCTGAAGAACCTGCATGCAAACAAAGACTTTGTAATTCACGCAGACATGACTAATCTCACAACCTTTGTATTGGGTTCCAGTCAAACCCACAAATGTCACTTTGTGAGGAATCAACGATCTAAAAAGTTGCCTGCAATCCGACCTGCCTTTGGCTTAACTGTGTGGAATTTCAAGGTTTTGTGATCAAGTTGCATTAGAGAGGTTTGCAATCTAAAGTGGGGCACAGTGTTCAAGCTGATCTCAGAAGCAGAGCACACTGAGATCTGGTGAACTAATGTTTCAAGTGTATGTCATTGCATTTTGAAAAGAAATTCAAAATGAAATGATTGGAAAGATTGTTTGCTCTAACAATATGGTAATCTTAACAATATGATATTGTGGTCAGCTGTCATGCAGTACATCTGACCACAATCAGGCCTAAGTCAACTCAGCAGGGCTGGCCAAAAAAACAAAAACGGGTCATTGTTGGAAGAAAGAAAAACTCATCTAAATTTAGAACAACCACGGTGAAACTCTGATACAGGTATAAAGTTGCAGCATAAACACGGCGCCAAACCACAACCCAAAATAAAATGAGAAGCAAACCCATCCAAATATCCCGTTATCATCCGTTTCCCCAGACACACACAAGTTATTTCGGAAAACACGACAGGCTATTTTTACTTACTGAGAGTCTGGGTGTCTTGTTTACAGTTTTTCTGTCCCACTTAGATGAACACCCTTCTTTTTTGTACTACTCCTTTGTCCCACTCAGCCCCTGTCCTTAAAGCCACAGACTTAACAAAGATTAAGACAACAGCGAAACACACCCAGAGTCTGACTATAACAAGTGGATTTTCCACATGTGCTCTTTTAATTACTTCAGCCTGCTTCTGCCCTCGTTAAACACTCCTCTTCTTTACTCATTGCTCGCAGACTAAAGCTGTCTTTATAATAATCACCTAAATCTGTCCACACAGCACCCAACCGAAGCCCTTTATTAGATCAAGGCAGCATATTAACACAGATTAACATTTCGATGTTTCATTGCAGTTAATGTCTGCATATATAAATATTCACTTAAACACTTATTTGTGTTTTTTTGCAAGTAGCTAACTGCATTTACTGCAACTTTATGATTTCCATTAAAAGTCCATTTTAAAACTGATTTAAGGCCCACAGATCCATTAATCAAAAGTTTTTTTTCATCAGAGGGAAAGTATTTTGATTAGAGTTATCTATTTAAATGATACATACTTGCTTATAAGTAATCTGAATTGTTTGCTGAAAGCTAATCTTGCTGTGCTTTTCTAAGCTAAGATCTCATTGAGACTTGGGTATGACTAATTCTTTGTAGGGTTTTTTTAAACTGAGATAACCAAAATTCTTTTTTTCAAAACCAGGAATATTCTTTACCATAAACACAGTAAAAACATAATGTTCAGACAATGCTTTGAGATTCTTCTTTAATATAACAATCAGAATTGTTATGATAGAACTCAAAAGAACAGCATTTGCTTTAATGAAACATTCCTTTGGTAACCTACATCTTGGAGCTGGCCTTGACCAAAGTGCTGTGATTCAACTTGTCAGGGGAGGAGCATCGAGGCAGCCGGTATCATGTTTGATTGTGGCAGAAAACACATTTGTCCAGCGAAACTTGACCTAAGCAGGCTCAGAACAAACAAACAGAAACCTTCAAGCACCACTTCTCTGACTTGCAGATCTCGGATGTTTGGCATTTGACGTGATATGAAGACATGCTGACCTCCCGAAGGTCATCGGAGGATAGATGGATGAGGCAAACAGGAGGGGAAGGAGAAGTCTGGAGCAAACATGCGTCTGGGAACCAAGTGTGATTCACACGCTACTCATCCCCATACATATCTGCTCTATACAGAGCCCGAGGCGCTTCACTGAGAGGGGGCTTTGTCTGCAGTCCTCTGAGTATTTGGGACTGAAAGTTTCTGTCTTTTTTAGAGAAAAGACTGTTCATTTTGTTTGTCTCATATCAGTTTACTCACTAGTTTTTGTTTTTTTTTTCCAAATCAAAGTCTGCGGTCCAAAAAGTCAAAGGCAAGCCCATGAGGCAGCTTCTCAGCAGGGGCATTTGCAGAAAGTAGTTCACCTCTGATGTTTTATCACACGTGACTCAGAGTGGGCAAATGTTACGAGCTGAGGAGGGTTATTGGACGCAGATGAGCTAATTAGAGCATTCTGACGGGGTGATCACTGGGCTGACAACTCCTCCTTAGTCACAAGTTTCTGTTGTTGTTTCAACTGAGGCTTTCACCAAACAGAAAATTGAAGTAAATTTATTATGATGTAAAAAAAAAACCTTCTTTTTTAGAAAAAGGAACCCCCCCCCCCATGCTTTTTTTCTTGATATTTTATGAATTCTTTGTTTCATCCCAAGTTTATTGAAAACCTTGTTTCCATCATAATACAGACTATACAGAGGCTACAGCAGAGTGCCTCAGGACGAGTTATTTCTGAGTACAGCATCCCAGTGAAAGGGTCAGTGGGCCTGACCCACATACTGAACTTCACTGTTACGCCTGCAATACACAACGCTGACCAGACTGTGAAAGAAACACTTAGCCAGGACCGGGACCAATTTCTACTCTCGATTGTTCAGATAGCAAATCGTCCACACAATTAGGAAAAGTTTCAAATGTGGGTTTCTTGTCAGACCCGCGCATGAGCGAGGGAGTATGACAGAGTCGACAGAACATCCATGTTCTGCCAGTCAGAGTGAATCAGAATTGGCAGCGTCCTAAAACAGTCAGGATGAACGTTCATCTGGGGAGCCCGAGGCAAGCAGAAGGAAGAAACTTTCTGGGTAAACAGCAGATAATAAGACAATGTTATTTGTGGTATGTGGGAACTTAAAATGTAATATTCTTAGCGAATTCTTAGAGTATTGCAGTTAAATGGAGGGTTTGGAGGTTTTGTCAATATTTGTGGTTTAGATTGACAAATGTTTGGATAGATAAACCAGAAAGCTTATTTATGTGATGCACAGCAGCAATGCCTGCATACCTGGCAGTTTGAATAGTGCATCCTGTATAATTCTGCACCAAAGAGATCATTTGTTGATCCATATAAGCTCCAAACAATTATTGGAATTTTTCTTCACAAAAAAATCAGTTAGTGATGGAAATTCTAAATGCTCCCCACCATCACCACATCTGGAAATGGAAACAACTGGTGTTGACTGCAAGAAAACCTTAAAATATCACAGCAAGCGGCAAATTCCTTTATAATTTAATCAAATGGTAGCAAACAGGACCTTTACAAATGGAAGAGCAAGAAAACCTTTTGAGAGAGTTGCCTGTTGGTTTGCTTGAAAGACAAATCCTAAC
Source organism: Menidia beryllina (assembly GCA_013363375.1). Taxonomy (NCBI): domain Eukaryota; kingdom Metazoa; phylum Chordata; class Actinopteri; order Atheriniformes; family Atherinopsidae; genus Menidia; species Menidia beryllina. The sequence continues at coordinate 8,825,168 of JABUIW010000124.1, read as the reverse complement.
TTTTAAATGCAGAAAGATTTATTATTTTCTGGTACACAGATTAGCTTTGAAACAACACACACCTGCACAAATGTGACCCCCACAGAGTCATCGGTGAAAAGCTTTCCAACACACATCCAACACACATCCTGGAAAAGGTGTTAGCTCATGACAAAAGTGTTGGTAGGGTTTTTTTTTTGTTAAACTAAATTGTAAAAAGTAAACTGAATAGAAACCACAACAAAGAACTATACATATTACATCTACAAATATACATATTACATCTTACACCATTTTTTGTGGATCTGTGATTTGTGTCTTGACTGGAAGGTTCTTACATAATAATGTTTCAAGTTCATTTTGCTGATGGTTAAATCTTCTAGGCTTACTTTTGTGTGCTTGTGTGTGTGTATGAAACGCAGTGCTTTTTGCTGGTATGGTACATGTTTGCATTCCTAATGAACCTGCAAACAAACACACTCACACACACCCTTGTCCTGCCAGTTGAATTCAACCCCAGACTGACCTATGGAGGGTTAATGCCTCAGGCAGATGGCTCGAAGTGTGTTGGCATGTGCACATCTGTGAAACTATGCAAATGTTCATGTTTGTGTTTATGTGTTAAGTATTCCAGCAGAGCAGCAGTTGCCCTGTGGGACAACAGGTCAAGAGTGCACATTTGATATTAGAGTGGTGTGTGAAGGAGTCAGGTCGACCTGCGTTACAGAGCGACTGATGTCTCTGCCTGATTGCAAAAACTGGTCCAGCTCTCTGCAGTATAGGGATGTTTTACTCTCCGATTGGACGTTTAAAAGGGAATAAACACATATTTGAAATATGTAATGACTATTTTTTATCATCTATATTTCATTGGCTGGCTGTGGTTGAGGAAGACAGTGCAGTTACCTCATGTCGAAGAGTCATTGGGCATGGCACTGGACCACAAGATGCCCACCAGTGTATCTACCGGTGTGGGAGTGTGTGTGTGAATGACGTGGAGTGTAAAGTGCTTTGAGTGGTTAATTCGACTGGAAAAGTGTTATATAAGTACAGGTCCATTTTCCAATAAGTTCTTATTTGTGGTGGTGAGTCAGCAGAAGTCTGAGTTTTGTTTACATTTCATAAAGAAAGTTCTAAAACTCACAATGAGGCAAAACGAATGCTATTTGTGGAGTGCTGTATTCGAATAAAGCTGTGATCTTTTTTACCACTGAGTGCTCCATGTATGGCGCTGGTAAAGGAGATCAGGGACATTAATTTACAACAGTCTTAAAGCTCACAAAGTCCCAGGATTAAAACGTATATATTCATTTCTGAGTCTTGAAGAGTGGGCAGGAAACTTTTTTAATTCCTTCGCTTTCCAGAACAGTTCCCAAGGAGTCTAATAATAAAAAAAAAACAACACAGAAACATTACAACAGAAAACACAACAATGTTTCACAGTGTGTTTTCTGAGAGAATTCCGAAATCTAAAATTTAAGATGATTCTATCGTTACAAAAGGCTGAAAAATAAGAACACACTGCAAATTTTTTAAAGCAAAAGATTCAGATCCTGGCAAAGAGATAGAAACACTTCTGTCTCTGATTAATTTGCTACTGCTAAGTTCATACAGAGCTCACTTACTTGGGGGGGAAATGGCCTTTTGACATAAAATCGAGTTCCGTCTGAAGTTCACAAACATCCACTCAACACATTCCTCCTCAGGCTGTTCTACAGAAACACAAACGCAAAGAAAAGTGTCTTTTTATAGTCAGCTACCTGTTGTGACTTCCTGAATTCCTGTTGGGAATGGAATTCACTGCGCTGCCAGCTGTTTGTCAGGCAGCAGCTACTTTCTTAACAGTGACATCCTCACCTCTTCTCACAATAGGAGAGCAAACAGGGAAATTTCCCAAACAGAAAACCCAATGGGAGTCAACCCCACCACACACACACACACACACACACACACACACACACACACACACACACGTTTGAAAAGTATAAACCACTCAACTTTAATCTGAAATGCACTTCCATTCTCAAGCAGCTATTCATCCAAAAAATGTTTTTATTTGGAGTTACCTCTAGCAACTTAAGTTACAGTAGCTGTTCTTCTTTTTGGGCCTTTGAAGAACAATAATGGGTGTTAACCTGAAAACCCACATGCCCACAAGATTTAGTCATCAGTACAGTGATGAAATTTAGCAAATATAATCCATCCTGCTCAAGATGCACTTAAGCCAGTTGATCTTTACTCTCATGGGCTTGGATGCTGATTAGTAAAGGAGGATTAAAATTTGCTTTCACGACAGGATGTTTCCACCTCCCATGTAGGAAGGAAGTTGACAGAAAAAGCAAAGGAGAAGGAGCTCTACCTCTCTGCTCACACCAATCTGATCACTGTGACCATTTTTCTGTCAACGCTGAAACTCACAAACCCAGTCAATAGAGGTAGTTTGTCCATCATTGCACACAGTTGAGTAAATATTACGATTTGATGTGGTTCATGTCTTAAAATATAATAAGCAAAGTGGGCCAATTAAATCTACGTCATGCGATAAATTCCCTTAATCTGTAGCAACAAATGACGAGCAGAACTCGGATGCTTCAGTGCTTAGCTCGTTTCATAATCGGAAAGTTAGCTTGCAGTGGCAAGTAGAGGAATGTGACGATAAGCAGTGGAGAAATGGTGTCATCTAAGGAAGTGGAGGTACTAAAATAAGAGGGCCTGTGTGTATTGTCTTTTTATGATCATGTGTGCTCTTTTAAGGTGTGGTTCCGCCTTGCTTTACCTTTACATTCCAAACTAAATCGACTCCTCTAGATGGCTACCATGGCAACCCAGAGGCAAAAAGGCACTAAATCAGACACCCACCTTTACCACACACACAATTAATACCATGGCTCTCAGAGGCATACAGTTACACAAGGGGGTTGCCTTTGAACGTTCAGGTTTTAAGAGGGACGCCCTGTAGAGAAGAAAGTGAGTCCTGAGGGGAGCTTGTGCGCCGTTCTGACCCCCTCACTTTGTGTAATGTTTCCAACAGGCAGTAAACAGACGGCAAACAGAGACACACACCCTTCCTACACCCCACCTTTAATCTTTCATTTCAAGCACCTGTTGAAAATGTTAAAATTTGGCTCTAACTTGTTTCTATTTTTTTCTTTAATTTTAGGTGAATGAAATCAGTGGGACGCATTGACTTAAGAAATAAAACAACAAAACCAAAAAAACCCATCTTACCTATGGAGTGACAGACTAAATGTGTGCACCTGGTTCTTGTTTCCATTGATGTTTGAGCTGAGCTGAAACCGATAAAAGCCAGTGACCACTGCAGATTGTTTGGCACCAGACTTTAGAAAGTTTCACTGGGTTTTTTGACCAAAGCGAAAAGCACCACAACATTATACATCCACACTGTCGGACACAGTTCATAGTTCATGGAATTCTAAAGGGTTTGGAGAAACATGCAGAGCTAATGCTTTGAGAGGGGACTGAAGAGTTTCCATGAGGATAACATGCCATCAAGAAATATTTGTTTCTGGTCTCTCAGAAAAGAAAAACTACAGAGATGTTGCAGTTAGCTGACAGTTCTTCGATAAATGCAGCCCTTCATATTGGCTTCATTGTTCTTCATTTTGTTTTTGGATTTTAGAGGCTGTACCTTTTTTTTCTCATTGTTTTTCTCACGCATGGACTAATAACCAAACAGAAACAAACAGTTTTTATTGAGAAGTCCCCACACCCTGAAAACAGAGCAACAAAACAGAGGGGGGAATTCCCCCAGTAGTTAGCAAACCTATGAAAAGCATCTAACTGTCAGAGAATGAGGAGACCCTTCTGTACATTTAATGATTCGGATGGCACATGACACGCACATGAGTGAAGCACCAAAAATGTTTTGACCACGGGCTGAATAAAAAAACTAGCTCAACATTGATAGTGTTCATGCAACAGAAAAATAAGAAAAACCCCGTGGTTATGGGGGGCTTCCCATGGTAGTTACCCCAGAGAATCCATAGAACGATTAAGTAGCAAAGCTGATATGTCAATTAAGAAAAGTCATTACTTCATCATTCCAGTTTTAATAGCAGAAAAATTGAATATCTGACAGGTTTTTAAACACCACTGCAGTCGGCTTTACTGCAACCCTGGCTAAAAACCGCCTCAGCACTTCCACCTCCTCTGATGTTACTTTTCTTCAGAACTACCACCAGACTGGTAGCGCGACTTTATTCATGCTTTAATCATCACTCTTTTCTTAGCCCTCTGTGTTAGAGCCCATTTATCCCCTCGGTGAATTTAATTTGAGATGATTGCCCCTTTAATAATGCACAGAAAAAATAGAGCAGGTAGGGAGCAGCTTGACTGCTGGCACAGCACGGGACACGTGAGACGTGTGGGCGTGCACTGCCTGAATCCATCTGCCCGGGTGCAGAACTTCAGTATCCGTTCTGGTTAACGCAGCACTTTTCCTCACGGCGACCATGCCGTAGGCTCCCAGTGACATCACAAGAGACACGCAGCATTCATCACACAGACACGTCAAGGCGCCGCTCATATTTTACCGCTCTGATGTCTTGGCTGCGGCCCAGCCGGTTTATGGGCCTCTACAGCATCCCTGTGTGTGCCGGCCTCCCTCCCTCCCTCCCTCACAAACTCACAGCAGCCCAGCAAGCACGCCAGCAAACTGCTAATTCATCAGCGCGCACGGCATGGCACAGGCTCTCATTGCCGGCCAGATTAATGTTAACTGGCACCAGTTCCCTCCATAACTCACGGGAGATAGCGTGATAGAAGATGAGCAGCTCAAAATGCTTTATGGGACTTAGTGTACACAGCCTAATAAAAGCAGCCTCGTGCCAAAAGAAGCAATGACTGTGCATATGTGACACGCAACACGGGCCGGCTAATGGCATCGATTCATCAGCAATATTGAGAACTGAATTTACTGTAAGTTTAGATGATTTAATGAATGTAAAATGCAATGCAAGAACAAATCTGTGGGGATAAATTCATATTTCAGTACAAACTGTATTACTTCATCTTCACCAACAAGGTGAACCACACCAACAAGTGTATTCTCTCTAATGAGAGCAACATATGCCACTGTCTCCACATATCCGATGTAAGCCACATCTAATAGCGGGATGTGTCCCAAACTTTAGCAAGCGTCATCCCACATTTTACTTGAGATGCGCAAGCCATTCGAATGTCCCCATTAACAGAATTATGGGGTCCTCTGTGCTGCCAAAAATAGATGGAATGCAACAAATCTTTAATCCTCCTGAGAGGTTTGCGGCTCTTTACAAATTCAACAGGTGGCCTTGTAAAAGATATCACTTTTCCTGGATCCAGTCTTTGCTCTGCCACTTATGCTGATTGTCTCTGCTCCGTCATAAATCTTTGCATGACGTTCAGGAAGCTGATGGGTGCTGTGTCCAATCAATTCATATGCATGGAAGTTGACCATGCACAGGAAGTAGAACACATCAATGGGATCTCTGAAATCAATCCAGCATTGACTTGTTCTAACATTTTCAGAGAATCTGGAACTCTCTCTCTCTCTCCCTATGGGGCAACTTGCCTTTTTGGGGGACAGCTCAATGATTAATTCAAAACAAATTAGAGGACACATAAGGGTGCTTTCTTCTGAGTTTTCTTTCTTCTTCAGATATTTATATCAAATAGCCAGTGGGTGATACCTTGCTTTGGTGTTATTTCCCGGCGGAAATAGAAGCCCAGTCAAAAGGTTCCTCTCCATGGATGACTGGTTTCATCCAACACTACGGCTGTGTCCGTCCCTGCCTCTCCTTTTGCTGCCAGTAATGGAAACCAGCAGGGGGTCCGGCCTGGCCCCGAAGCAGCACCAGTGTTTTTCTATCACGCTGTCACTGGTTTGCCAGTGACTAACAGAAGCAGGAGCAGTCCCGGGGAGGCAGCAGGAGGGAAGGGGAGCTTTGTACACATCCACTCACCCCACTTCAAAGGGCCCTCTGAGCAAGATTGATTGCATGCAGAATAAACCTGCACAAGTCAGTGGGGCTTTTTAAAACGTTAGTATAAGTATAAGAGTGATCTTTTGAGAAATGTTTGCAGTTTAAAGTGGCATCTTGCATTGTTGAGATTGGTGAGATAATCAACCGAAAATGATAGCAGCACGTGAGTTGGAGTAAGAAAGCAGTGGCTCCACTGGCTAGACTACATGGCTGGGTGGGAGCTCCTCCCACCTCCTTGCGCTCTCCCCACGCTGCAGCAGAGGACTTCTGCTCGGCTCCAGCAGCACTCCACCTCTGCACAGAGCAGCAGCAGCAGCAGAAACACGAACCCAGCCCGTAATAACAGACCCTGGCGTCTGGAACCTGCCGCCTGAGGAATAAAGCGAGGACAGACAGGGGACAAAGCCACAGCCAAAGAGAAAAGACACTGTGTCGATCCTCCTCGATATTTTATTTTATTTTAATTATTTTGCTTTCATAGGACAAACCTTTTGTGTTTCCGGGGAGGAGAAAGTCCGAGCAGGTAAGCAGGCAGTAGATATAACCTTGGCTGAGCGACTAGATTGTAGCAGGCGATTTTTACGCTTTAGTCTCTTCTCGCATTTATCGGCTCAGTCATGCAGGTTGGACCCATTTTGTCATCACTAATGAATTAATGACTGTGTTTAGGTAATACAGGTAACATATTTTTTATTGTTGTTGTTAATTGCCACTGATTATAATGACGAATAATATATTTATGTCTAAGATTTATCTGCAAAAATAATTCCAATCCAATTTAGCCACACACACCCTCTCGTTTTTATACAGAGAACAGAGGCTCAAGAAGAATAAAAAAAACACGTGGGGTGTGTTTGGTTTAGGTCTAACGAATATTCTTCAGCTGCTCTTTTTAGATTTGCGAATGAACTCGTCAGAGATGAAGTTTTGCGCAAAGTTTATGCGGAAATCCCCCTCCCTGCCTTTAACCAAAAGAACAGGTTGTGCCCCCCGTGATGAATGAAGGAGCCGCGTGAGCGCGCAGCCGTGACAAAATGCAGCTCGTAAGAAACAATTCAAACGGAGTTACTGCCCACTGCTTATCAGACTGTAACGTGGACCGGACCGTCCAGTTATTGTCATCACGAATGACTGACCCGCATCCAATTAGGGTCTGCTTTTAACGTGGCTCAGCAGCTCCCTAGAAAAGTTCCCGAGTGGGCAGGGCGGCGCTGTGTATCAAGGCGACTAACAGATGACCCCAAACTTCTTGGAAGATTGGCGTGTGGTGCCTCGTAAAACGTGGGTCACGGGCGTCAGTGGCCGTGCGCGCTGCTGGACGGTTTTAGTATTCAGCGCAGAGCTGTGCCCATCCACGGATCCAACCTTTTTACCCTTATCTCATCCTTTGGTCTCCATATCAGTGAGACGTTTGCAAAAATAATATCTTTTAAAATCAGCCACTGCCTCATGATTTGGCACAGCTTGTTTAATAACAACAAAAAAGCAGAACTTTGGATTCCAGCAGTGGAAATAATGTTTAAACCCCCCAGTTGGAGGAAGTAATTTCCCCCTGCAATACTACACGTTTTTTGAGACCTCTAGTGGTCAGCTGACAGGGCTATGTTTACCTACACATGTTGAGCAATACAAGGTGTGAGTCTAGTCACTTCAAGGTTTAGACAGTCTGAGAAGGGGCCATAAACTGTAAATTCCACACCGGCGTCCACCCTCCGCCCCTAATTTCTCATATGGTTGAACTTTTTGTTGCTCCTCACTGTCTTTGTGTGTATGTGTGTGGGTTTACTTGCTAGAAGAAGTGAAAAATATTGGACCTTGAGCTTGAGAGGGAGTGGGGAATGTAGACGTGGGGGTCTATCTCTGTTCAAACAAGCAGGGCTGGACATGTCAACCGGAGCTGGAGTACAGTTTGAAGTGTGTCTCTGTCGTGTCTAACGAATGCAGGTGGTGTGAAAATGCTGCAATTTTTTTGGAAGCCCTCGTCCTCTACTCAACAGCTCGCTGTAGTCTGATCCCTGAAGCGGCGATATCCCAATAACCTGTGCGCCTCTCATCAGTCATCTCTTTATATGACTCATGCAGAGTGCCACAAGGTGTTGGGCAAGGCTCTGCTTCCTCTGTTGTTGCAGGAACGGTTAAACAAACAGCGGGCCAGAGGGTGCTTTCCTGCTCGAACCGCGTCAGACAGAACAAAGAAAAATGTAAACATGCATTATCTTCGCCAACAGGAAACCTCCTTAGGTCCGCTACGGGATTAGTCCAAGCGGGGTTGTGTTACTGGTGCTGTAAATTGTCAGGGGTCAAATCGCACAAACTTAAACTCCTTTTTGGGGTCTTCCGTGCCCGTTCCGGTTTTCATCCAGGCTGTCAGTCTGAATAATTAGGTAATGCCTGTGCTTGGGGCATCAAAGCAGCACCTTGTTGAGAGGGAATTTACACTGTGTAAAGACCAATAAAAGGCCCCGCTAGTAGCAAAGAAACAAACAATCTCTGAAATGCTAGTGATCACCTTCCTGTCAGTCCAGTTACACAGGACACACAGAATGAGGGGAAGAGTGGGTGTGTGTGTGTTTGTGTGTGTGTATGTCTCAGTTTTGTTTACGAGAGTGGGTGGACTCACATGTGGAGTGGGAGATTTGGGTGCAAGGGGGAGGGGAGGCTGTCGTGGGTGTGAGATTCACCCCAGTGAGACTTGCGCCTTTAGACATTCCTGACATTCCGACCTCCGGGATGCTTGAGGCTCCTCCGTCTTCTTCTAGCTCATCGGGGGCTGAATAGGACTCTTTTGAGGGCTTTTATGTTACTGGGCTCACACCGACAAGCCGTTTGCTTGAGCAGATACCACATGCCCTCTAATTTAGGAGGCCATGGGAACATGCAGCCCAGCATATATCGGGTCTTCTAGAGTTACATCCGTGGACGACACTTGAATCTTCAACTCAAGACCCTCTGTGAGCTTAGAAACACTTGTCACCCTCAACTTATCTGTCAGTATTTTTGTCTTATGTTAAGTATTTAAGATGTCTCTGTGCAAAATAGCAGATTTGTGAGTCAAGAAAAGTTTTTGGCCATCTGACACCTGTTTTCTCTCTTAACATAAAATGCTGCGTCATTTGTCTAACTACACTAGATGAGCCATCTCCCAAACAGTTTGAGATTAGTCATTGTTTACATGTATATGTTTGTCATATTTGCCCTCAAAGACACATTTATAGTACAATATTTTGCAAAAGTTTGAATAATTAACTTAATACTATTTGCAATGCATCTCCTTCTTGTCTCTTTTTCCTGCCAGCCATGAGAATTCATCATCAACCTACCAGATACCTTCAAAGCCACCACTGACCAAACGCTCTTTAGTAAACCAAAGATGTCAGCGTGCAGTGACTTTGCAGAACACGTGTGGAAACCTGGCTCCTGTAAGAACTGCTTCCACCCGCTTAGCGCGCACAAGGCTGTCGGTGTCGTAGATGGTAGCAAGCCAGCATCTTGTTCGAAGGGCACCCAAGGAGGTGATGAAGAAGCTGGAATAACTGCGCCTTCACCCTACAGCAAGCCCACCATCGCTGTCAAACCCACCATGATGAGCCTCGACACCAGCGAGCCAAAAGATGTCAACATGAACGTAGAGCAGGTAACTTCAGAGAGTGTCTCTTTTCTGTAGAATTTTGTGTCATGATTTTTCCTAATGTTATGTTTTCTTAATTTGTGGCACTTTCTTGCAGCAGGATAACACAAAGAGCCCTGTTGAGCGGCTGCACCTGAAGAAGCTCCCGAACCTGCCACCGCTTTACATTGACGATAATAGCTGCAACAAGGCCCTTAAAGATGTCGTTCTTCAGAGTCCTGATTCTAAGATCGACTACAGTAACTGTATCTCACTGTCCCCTGGCATCCTGCCCAAAGACTCCATGATCATCAGCAATGTTTTTGTCAGCCAAGAGGAAAGAAAGGGTTCCCAGACTTTAAAGAAAAATGCCAATGAAGACTCCTGCAGGCAGCAGAATAGTACAGCTTCTATTAAAACCAAGAGCACTTACAATGGAGGTGTTGTGACTACCAGGACAAGTTATGAGTCCCGTGAGGGATCTGTGGAGATACCTTTGTCAGTGGATATGGTTCCTTCTAGTCCTGCTAAAGTTGATACCAATTGCGGAAGCAGTGTTAGAGCTACAACTGTTATCACAAAGACCCCCAGCACTTCTGCTCCCCCTAGCACCACAGACACTACAACCCACACCAGTCAAATTTCCCTCCGCTCTGTTCCTGTCTTCTCTAAACAGAGAAGTTCATCAGAGTCCTCCTCTTCTTATCGTAGCAGTACGGATTCACTTCCTGGGCCCGAAGAGTCAGGAGGAAGACGAGACGAGCCAAGTAGCCCACAAAGCTCACCGTCCGTAAGTTGCTCTCCGTCAGTTCCCAATTTTCCCAATGGACGGGTGGACTCGGAACCCATTTATGCCGAGAGCACCAAGAAAAAGCGCAGGCCGCACGGAAATGGACTGCAGTCCCATCCCGATTCCCCAAACCAGCTCAAGGAGTCCCATTGCTCTGAGTTTGAACAGTCCAGAGATAATCAGTGGGCTACTATCACTGTGATGGCTGCCCACACAGAGGACAACAACAGAACTTTCTTTCTGAGCAGCCCAGATTCAGCCGTCAGCACCCAGTGTCACTTCAGCCCAACAGCACATAAAGACCCCAGCAGCCCTGCCTTCTGTTGGCCAAGCCCTACCTGTAGCACATCCTCTTTGGGTACAGAATCTTCCCAACCCCCCACGCCTCAGCCCAAGCCCCAATCCAGTCCACCCATTCCACCGAAGAGGAGCATCCGCTCTCCCAAACTGGGCACCTCTAGCCTCTCATCCATGTCTTCTCCGGTCCTTCTTCCTGAGTTACCCAAACTGGGCACCTCCGGCCTCTCGCCATCCATTTCATCCCCCATCCCGCTACCCGAGCTCCCCATGCTTTTCCTTGTTCCTGCCAATGAGAGCCACTTCAAGGTCCCAGCTGAAAACCAGAGCGCACCATCTGATCTCCGGCAGAAGCCCGGCCCTCGCAGTTCTGGTTGGAACTGTCGCATTGAGGAAGAGGAGGAAGAGGAGGAGAGAGAGAGGGCGGGTATGGAGAATAAGAAGCTAGCTGCCGGCCCAGCCTCTCTGGTGACTGGAATGGTCAATGGTGCTGCTGACTGGAAAGAGGCCAGGGACTGGAAGGCCCACATCACCCCGCCTCCGATGACAGAGCCAGGAACGGCCCCCCCAGCTGCCCCAAACAATGGTTTCTATCAGGGGGGAGCTATGGGCACCAGCACAGAGGAGGAGGGCAAGCATAACAGGAGCATGCCGGCCAAGCAACCGTTGCATGGCAGCTCATCAGAGCAACTGGCAGCAGGAAAGGGAGCTGCCAACAATGACCCCAATCCACCACCGCCCCCTCCTAAACTCTACAGGTAAGGATAACAAAGACCTTCTTGTCTGCCAGTTATTCTTTGCTATTAACCCTCAAGCATTTCAGAACACTAACACAGCACCCGAGTGGGTTTATATCAAGTAAAACTCAGACGTCTTCAATTAAAAATTAACATATTTTATGGGACTGCCTAAAAACAAATATAAATGCCAAGCAGATGTAAACAAAGGCCATTGGAGGCTGAAATGCCACTTTCCCATTTTAAGCTGTGAACACACATTAATAAGGCATTTAGTTTTTTTGTGTACAAGTTAATGATGTTCTTTTTACAATACTAACAAATGTTAAAAACTCTCTGTACGTGTTATTTCCAGAAACTCTAACTTTAGAGAGCAACAAACTTACTTTTAATCATTTAAAAGTACAACTTAAATCCTATATTGAGGATGGTCTAAATTATTGTTTACTCTGAGGCAGCAATGTGAAAGTAGCTCGAACGGATGCCAGCCATTTGAGCCTATTTATTTCTGTTCTTTACCCTGAACTAGCATGAGCTTTAATAGACAGCGACTGAGCCATGACACTGTGGTTTGGCACGTGTGTATATCTGTGTGTACTTACAGTGTGTATGTGGCAGTGGGGCTGCTCACTGAATAGGTCATAGTGTGCTGCCTCTCATTGCACCTTACTCCATGTGAATCTCTGTGCCTTCTCTTTTCACTGCATCGTTATTCAGCCATGAATCAGCTTGCGCCTTGTGATCATTCATACTGTCGGGGCATAATATTCAATGCATGCTTTGTTCTATTCATGCTGGCAGTGTGACTTCTTCTAATTAACACACAAAATGGGTCTGGTAGATGGTCCACTGCTCTGTCACGTGGCTGTAAATTATTTTTGGCTGCTGCACAGTAGATGCAATTGTCAAACATAAATAAAGAAAAGAAAGAAAAGGCCCTTATTTACTCATATGCCTTTCTGATGAACTGAAATGCCTCTATGAGCAAACTGGTTAACGTCGTTAATTTGTCCCCGCTGTAAAAACCTGACAGGCAACTATTTCTTCTGAAATCCACGTCCTGCTCATTTTTGTAGTTTATGATGTGTATGAATTCTTGCCTTTTCCTGAGTCTCTATAAGGCTAAGAATACATTCTCATCTGTGAGTCAGCTACCTAAAGCAGGGAGAGAGAAGCATTATTATAGCATCAAACTCTCCCCTGAAAATAAACTTTCATTTGTCTTGGATGACGGGATGATTTGTAAGTCACCACTGTAACTTCCCTCAAAACAGACCGATCTTTTATCATCCTGTGCTACAGTAGACTCAGCAAAACCCGATTGGAGAACATCTGACTGTCAAATTGCTGATCACGTTTCAAGGGCCCTTATGTTTGTTGTAATTCAAGAACAGAACCGTCTCTACCGCTATGTGTTGCCGGCATTCTGGACTGATAAAAATACCTTGTTGCGACGCATGTGGGAACACGCCTTTAGCCAGCCAGCGACAGTTTTGGCTTTCCCGATTTATCAGTGGGTTTACTTTGTTTAATCAACAAATGTCCCTGGACACCAGGCGTCTGCTGGAAACACAGTTGCCCGGAATCTAAATCTTGTCTGTTAAAAATTTTTATTTAGACATGATAGGCATAAGTTGGACTCCTATTTGTTAGAGGTGATGGAAAACATTTGCCACAAAAAGACTCTCACCCCCCCACCCCCCCACCCCCCCCTCCCCTTCCACCACCCCACCCCGTGAGCCAGCATTTTTATTCTCTGAATCATTTAAGAGCTACATATGGTTTGAAAAATCTGCCTCTCTGAGCATTTAATCAATAGAAAAGGCCACTGTTTTATTGTTTCAGATGAACCATCCCATCATGTGGTAGATCAACCTCAGGGACGTGTGTGTGTGTGTGTGTGTGTGTGTACGTCCTAATTCTACTTTCTCAGGAGTAGTACTTTATATACTGTGTCATTCACTAGTGTGTGTTCAAGCCCTCTTTTTTTTGTTTTTTTAACAACAAAGGCGTGTCAACTGGACCCTGAATATTGCCAAAAGGAGGGGCCTAAGTGAACAGATTGTTGCCCCTGGCAACTCCCAAACTGTCTCTGTCTGGCAATCAGTTGCCACCAATAGAAGTAGAATTTATAGATTAGCCACGTGGCTCCAAGGAGTCAGAGTTTGACTTGAGTTTGAACTGCTTTTTGCTCTACAAACCAGTGTTCCAAGATGGCCAGCCCCTCCCTTGGCGGAGCCATCCTGATCCCTTTTCTGCAATACAGCAGATAGCATCTTGTTGTTGCCTGACAGACTTAAAGCTGCTCTGATATGAACTGGTAGTTGCCTGAGCAAATGCTAAATATGAAAAATCTCATGGATGCTGATGATTTTCCTGCTGAGACACTTTAAATACTCTTGTGGAAGAAGGGTTGTGTTACTACCCATGACGGGGCTGTAGGGAGCCACTAGTCTGACCCAGGATTATTTTGTGTGCCCACCGGCCTGACAAGGACTCCTGCTTCTGCAGCATGAGGTAGGCATCTAACGGCTTCTTTTTCACAAGAGGCTGAATTAGGCAGATATTTATACAGGCTGTTGAAGTGCCTCTTGAAGGGAAATGGTGATGGTCTTTGGAAAGGGTTTGTGCTTTTTTTTTTTAGGTCATACTAAAACGCAGTGTTTTTGTTTGAGGTAAGCAGAGGCCTCTGCTTTTTCCACACTTTTAGCTGAAGCTTATTGGCTACAGCACAGATATGCTGTAGCATATTTCATATATTTCATTAACTTTTTTTTCGTCTTGCCTTCCTTACTTTAGCTTTTTAAACGGAAATGGTGTTAAAACAAAGAGCATGATAAATAACATAGGTTTTGGATTAGTATAGATTGCATATATCTGTAAGTAAGCTGAATTGAAGAAGGAGATGGTTGTTTTCAAGGGCAGATAACTAAGCACGGCTAGAACCGTTTGCAGAAGATAACAAGGATTTGTGTCAAACATTAATGGATCTTTGGTTTATATGACTGCATAGCCATGGTAACTATCCTACAGTCAGGAGAAGGAAACAATGGGTGTCTTTCTTCTCTACGCTGTATTGTAATGTATAGGGTTGCACAACACGAAGGACAAGATGTAATCCAGCTCAGCAGTTCTGCAATTAAATCTACCTTCTGTGAGGGTTTTAGATTAAAGGAAGATGAACGAGTATACATCGCTTTAATTTGATGGCGTCACTGGCACGTTTTCAGTCAGTTCCTCTCTAATAAGTCTCATAAGGGTCTTTTTGCAGAGGACTGCATTTTTCAGGTGTGCATCCCAACCATCTGTAAAGCACATCTGCGTTTCTGCTTAACTCGCTTAAACAGACCCTGATTTCTATCAGGCTTGATACTGTTAGGATATGTAAAAAATGTTTTAAAAAAGCTGTCATTAAATAATAACAATAGGAATAGTATGTGTACTTTTGTATGGGTGTATGTCAAATTTTGTAAACCCCCCCCAAAAAATGTGCTTGTTAAATGACTTCATTTTATAAATAAACAGACACCACTGAAAAGCGGTGAAAGCGATGGTCAGGAAGCGAAACCAGTAGGGCAGTTCACGACTGCGGCTCTACTGCAGCTTAGTGTGTGACTCTTTTAACTCTGTTGCTCTGCTATCTGTTACCAGTCGGGTGTAACTCCCCTTTTTAAAGCTTGTCCAGTTCCTGTAATACTACTTTATTAATACAGTATCAGGGTAGATTGTGTGTGAACACATTGAGGCTGTTACGTAGTCTGACGTTTATATGCTAAACCTGGGATGCTGTCATAGCCTGTTTGACAACTTTACTGGGAAGTTGTGGTGTGTTTTTATAGTTGTTGTTTTTTTTAAAGAAGTTGATTACATCTTGTATGAGGAAGTGGACTGACAGGATGTTTTGACTAAAACAGGCTATCCCAAGCCCAGGACGAGCAGCCCAAACTATCAATTAATTCTGAATACAACCAACACATTAATCAGTTTTCCTGACCTTACCTTGGAAAACCATCAGTCTCTGCCTATCCTCCTAGAGCACAGAAGCTTTTTTTATATGCAGGAATCTTTGTTTTGGATACAAACATGCTGGATTCAGAGCAAGATGGACACACACACGCACACACACACACACAGACTGCTAATCCCTGCAGCCATTTCAATTTTTCCCATATCTCAGCACATCCACAGCCTTTCAACGTGGCTCTTTTGTCTGTAAAATGATAGCAGATCCTTTAGCTAACTGCCCACAGCGAATACCTTACCCTTTGTCTCTCCGTGTGCTCCTCTTCTCTCCTACTTGTCCGTTTGTTCAGCTGATTTATGTTGGAATTAAAGTTAAGGGGCCGCCAGATAAATGGAGAGGATTGTCGTTTTGTGTCGGAAGAGAGGAAAGAGAGATGAAGGGAAGGGAGTGGGACCTTGTTTCCACGGGCCATTAAAGTGTATAATGAGACGGGTGAATGGCTGTCAGTCAGCCTAATTGGTCACCTTGATTGAAACTCTGCTCATGCACAGTTTTCATTGGCATTCCAAGAGACCATCGTGACAGCCAGAACCTTTAAGACAACAAAGGCAAAGCTCACCCCCTGCACCTGAATAGTAATATTCACTTATTTATATATTTTATCTGTAGATGAAGGTTCAGGTGCCAATGGGAGTCAATCTTCAATGTCAATGTTTTTCTCAGAGGTTTTGAGGTTTCAGCTGATTGATTTGTCCTCAATACAGAATACACATACACAGAAAAGAGGTAAATTCACCTTTCATTTAACTGTTGGAAATATGCCCAGTGTGTCAATGTGCTTTAATGCTATTTGTATTGAGGATTTGGCAGAAGTTGAACCTTCCCAGTGAAGGCTGAGGTACAGCTAGTCCCCCACGCAGGTTCAGCAGTTTTCAAAGTGCATTACATTGTTATTGGAAGAGATTTGTTTGTTGGAGCAATAAATCACCTCTGAATAAAGAAGTGCATGTCTCAAACAGGGAAGTGAAACCACTCCTGACAGTGCTTATGCTCTCTCCCCTGGAATTATCAGTAGCACGATTCAGATGCATTAAGCAAGAGGAAGTGGAGCGGTTCCACATTTGAAAAGAGATGCACAAAAAATAAACCTCTGCAGGAAACCTACAGAGCAGCTGCATCAGGATGGTGCCGTGTTCAATTCTGTTTTCATTCCTTTTTTTGTTCAGCGGGAGGACTGTGTTATGTTTTGATCACGCTCGTATGTTTTCCTTCGCAGAGTGAGTACTAAGATGAGCGGCAGCAACAGGGAGCTGGACCGCTGCAGCCAACCGGGATCAGTGGAGAGCCCAGCGTCATCCTTCCGGGGCCTGGGCAGCGCCAGCCTGCCGGCTGCCTCCACTGACAGCCTGAACACTGACAACGGCAAGTGCCTCACTGAATTTAGCCCGGTTAAGAGGATTTACCCCCTAAAGAAACGTGCACACAGCAGTACCTGACATCTGCGAGCCATGTGGAAGTTAGCTGTCTCTCTTTTTGTTCGGATTTAAATGAGAAAGGAGTCACTTTGTTTGGAGTGAGACCGAGCAACAAGGGAGTGCTGCAAGGTTAAGTCGGTCAGCTTATCTCTTTTGTTCCTCTTTCACGGGGTGCTAGCACCATTTGTTGTGACTGGGTTTTCATTTTCATAACAGGACTGGGGGGGGGGGGGGGGGGACATTGTGGACACTTCAAGATTCCTACACTTTCCAAAAGCAGTGTAGCTCAGAATGAGTGGCGTCTGTCCTCGTGGTGTGTCAGCCTAAAACCTCGGTGGTTCTCAGACGCTTGTAATTCCTGCAACTTCCTGGACAATGTTGTTTAAAAAGATAATTATGGACTCTGATAACGAGGGAAAAAGGGTTTGGCTACATCCTACAGAGGGCTTTCTTCCCCCTTCAGTCTCCTCCTTACTGTGAAAGCAGTTATTGAAGACTGCACCGCACAATTATCTCAGTGTCTGTCTCCTTTAGTCTAATGTCAAGTTGCAGCTTCAAGTCTTTTAGTTGATAAATGGGTCATAATTGGATGGGAGAGATGTTTTGAGTGCTGGATTGAAATCTGGATTGTGAATACTAACAGTTGCTTTTTGGAAAAGAGGTATGTTTTTTTTTTGGGGCTGATCATTGACAGAGTGAATGCAGTGAATACGTCAGATCCATAGATGTGTCTCAGGAAAGTGGGAATCTATGATGATAAGAGATATTAAAAGATGAAAGGGATATAGTGAATCCACAAAGGAGCAAGATATTCAGATAGATTTTTTTGTTATTTAGTTTCTGCTTTTTCATAGAAAATGGAATGCTAAAAGAAATCTTTCACACACGATGGACTCCCTTATCAGAGAGGATCTGCTAATGGAACTTTTCCTTCCTTCTTAGGTTCGCGGGATGCTACACGGATGTCTTGTTCTTCGCCATTTCTCAGAACTCCAGTGGTCTCATCCCCGGGGTCTCCTCATCCACCCTCCTTCACCAGCTCATGTAACCAGCCGCCGCCTCTCCCGGAGAAGAAAACGGTCAACCGAACTGTTTCGGCTCCAGACAGCGCGAATGGAAAGCCTTTCGTTCGATCCTATCCTCGCCTCCCGTTCTGCGGCTCGGAGAACAATGTTTGTCGTACCGTCGACGTCAGCTCCCGCTCCAGCCTACCGTCCAGTCCCGTCGATCCTCGGCCCGTTTTCTCCTCCAACGAGTCTCTGGAGCGCTGTCACGCGCTGCTGGGCCGGCCCTCGAGGTCCCACACGCTGGACGAGCCCCTCAAAGCTCCGGGGCGGCTGGGCGTTCACTGCCGGAGCAGCATCACCTGCTCCTCTTCGCCCCAGCTCAGCGCCCCCCTGTCGGCCCCCGAGCCCGGCTCGGCGCTGAACATCGGCTCCAGCCTGCAGCTCCAGACCCTTCTGAGCAACATCGACAGCAGAGAGGGCGTGTACTCCAAACTGGGCGGCCTGTACGCGGAGTCTCTCCGGCGATTGGCTCTGAAATGCGAGGATCACTTCACCCGCTCCCAGAAGAACCCGCTGCGGTTCGAGGAGAGCAACTGGTCCCTGTTCAGGCTCACGTCCAACAAGCCGAGCTGCAACGCCGGAGACGCCGTGTACTACTCTGCTGCCTGTGCCTCAGATCCCAGCAACTCCTATGCTGTGAAGGTAATTCCCCAATCCTGAGCTACCATACTAAAAATTATCAAACAGGTCACAGGAGGAGTTAAAACACAAGAACACCTACTCTTTTTATCACCAAATGCTTGTTTCAGATCTCAGTGGGGAATCATTTTATTGTTTGCCATTTAGTTGTTCTCCCTGTCAAAATGTGGAGGGATTTTGTATAGTTAACGGTCGTGCGTTTCTCTAAACTTTGCACTTTCCTGTCCGGAGTGTCTTTCCTTGTGGGTGTAAAATCAGCCATTTACGCAATGGTTTTCAAAACGTGACAGTTTGTTCCTGGACTTTTATCAGGATGTCCCTTTTTACAGCTCACACCTTCAGGACATCTGGAGTAAACAATGAGGGAGCTGGGTGTGGATACAGTCTGACTGATCTTTGTGCTGGAGTTATTGCCGCTATACAAAGCAGCAGCTGTTCGTGTTTTACGTGTTATGCCAGAGTCTGGTTGGCCGCACTGTTGCTTAATAATTTTAGGCCCAATTAATCTTTACATTCCTGGAAGGATTTACCAGTCCGACAGATTCTTGTTGTCAAGGCCAACACGAACGTACACAAAAACACACACACGCACACAAGCTAAATAGAATGAAAGCACTCTGCTTAAACGCTTGTAATATTGTAATCTATAATCAGCATTTGTGTCCAACACCACAACAGAACTGCTGCATGTAATGATTTTTCTGTGGCTTCCAGGGCTCTGCTTCCTTAAATTTTAACTCTTTCAAAGAGAGTGTAAATCTGATCCAGATGCACGAACAAAAGATTATTCAGACTTTGTGTGAAGCATGCTAATTCATAGCAGTATTTTAAACCGCTATTATTTCTGGTGGTTTCCAGCATCTTTTGTATAAACCTTTTGGTTCTATAAGTAGTCTACATAAGCACCAAGGGTGCAGATTTCACTTCAATCAGAACAGAAACTGGCGTAAAATTGTAAGGGAACTGACTAGTGTTTTTTTTTCGTTCTGTATTCCTCTTCAGATCTGCAAAAGTCCGTCCATTGAGGCCAAGCAGGGTCATCTGTACGGTCTGTCAGTGCAGCAGAGCATCCCCCCTCACTTCAACCTCCAGCAGGATTGTGGCCACTTTCTTGCCTGTGTACCCCAAAGCATGCTGCCTTCGGACGAAGTGTCCCCCCCGAGCGCGACCCCTCCCTCCCAGCCTCCGCCCTCCTCCTCCTCCTCCTCATCCTCATCCGTGCAGAGTCAGCAGACGGACCGAGAGCGGGTGGTGGTCATCACGCCGGAGATCCCGCAGCGGACGGCGGCCGACTTTGTCCGGGAGTGGGCAGACTTCCACAGGGCTCAGCCGGAGGTCTACGAGCGGCGGGTGTGCTTCCTCCTGCTGCAGCTCTGCAACGGCCTGGAGCACCTGAAGGAGCACGGGGTCACGCACCGCGACCTGTGCCTGGAGAACCTGCTGCTGGTGCCTCACCAGCGCCGGCCCGCCCCCCCCGCCCCGCCCAACCCCGCCGCCAACGGCCCCGCCGCCGGAGACGCCCAGCGCCACCTCCCTCGGCTCCTCATCAGCAACTTCGCCAAGGCCAAGCGCCGCTCCCCCGAGGAGGCGGCCTCGTGCGGCGGGGACCCCCGCCTCAAGCGGGACCACGCCCGCCTGGCGCCCGAGATCGTCTCGGCGGCCCAGTACCGCAAGTTCGACGAGTTCCAGACGGGCATCCTCATCTACGAGCTCCTCCACCAGCCCAACCCGTTCGAGATGAGCCCGGCGCTGAGGGAGCAGGACTACCGCTGCGAGGACCTGCCCCCCGTGCCCCCCGTCTCGCTCTACTCGGCGGGCCTCCAGAGGCTGGCGCAGCTGCTCCTCCAGCCCGACCCCATCAAGCGCATCCACATCCAGGAGGCCAAGCGCGTGCTGCAGAGCCTGCTCTGGGGGCCCCGGAGGGACCTGATGGAGCAGCAGTGGGAGAGGCGGAGGCGGGGGGGGGGCTTCGCGGAGGGCTCGCGGCACGAGGGCCTCCTCAACTGGCTGGACGTGAAGAGGGCCCTGCTGATGATGAAGTTCGCCGAGCGCTCCCTGGAGCCCGAGAGGAACGCGGAGCTGGAGGACTGGCTGTGCTGCCAGTACTTCTCCTCGGCCCACCCTCTGTCCCTCTGCCACACCGCCGAGCTGCTCTACTCGCTGCCGTGACGGCTCGCCGCCAGGCCGACCGGCACGGGAAGGC
The DNA here is from genome assembly GCA_013363375.1 of Menidia beryllina. Classification (NCBI taxonomy): domain Eukaryota; kingdom Metazoa; phylum Chordata; class Actinopteri; order Atheriniformes; family Atherinopsidae; genus Menidia; species Menidia beryllina. The sequence continues at coordinate 8,804,426 of JABUIW010000124.1, read as the reverse complement.
GGCGCCGAAGTCACGCGTGAACGTGCGTATGTGAAAGACTCGTCGCGTCTAAATTAACGTCGAGACACTGCGGATAGGTCCAGATAGCATGACCCTCTTGAAGAACTGTGAACCCCTTAGTGTTACTCCTGGACACACACACACACACACACAGGAGGAGCGAATCAGTCCCGCCTTTGCCGTCCCGCTTCTGACAACAACAACAACAATAAAATGAAATAAATAAAAAAAGGTGAAAAGCATTCACCTATACTTAAATAGTCCTCTAATTATGGACACAATAAAAAGATAAAAACATATTCCTGTGTTGTTGAGGAAGACCGGTGTTCATAAATACATAATATACTTACCAAAGTTCCTTGTTTGACACTGTATCGTATTTATTAAATTAACAGTGGAGACATTTTACACATTGAGGAAGACTGATAACTCCTAACCCGAGTCTGTATCTGCCAGTAATGTCTAATTGTGCAGCTAACTTTTTTTTCCATATTACAGCATAAATGCAGATTTCATCTTGTTTTGCACCTTCTCTCTCACGTGTCTAATCGTGGGCACGTAGTGCCACACTGTGCAGGCGACACAAACTTCTCCTGCGTCTTCGGATGCTACTTTTCTAGTCAAATGATCAAAGGGAGTTTCCTCCATCGTGAACCAGCGAGACAACTGGCAGCAACCGATCGCTTCCACTGAGCAGATGATGCCCAGTTTTATCACATATTTAAGCGTTCTTCCATTTGTCACGATGCATCTTGTCCTTTGTATGTTACAGTGACTCAAACCAAATGTAAATATTGCTGGCGACTAGTTCTTTGTGAAACTGGCCTTTCACAGAACGTTCCAGTGCTGACCTTGTACAGTGATTTGTAGATGTTTTTTTTTAAAAGGAAATTATAAACAAAGGAGCCCAAGCAGGTCTTTAAAAAAAAAAAAGCCACGGTCATGAGTAGCTTCGAAATATTTGTCATTTCTTTACCTGTAGCAGTCACTGGAAATTCTACTGTTTGTTCTTTTGATTTTCAGAGGAAGCTTCAAATATCCAACATTATATCTCCAACAAATAATTCCCAATAAAAACTAGTGTTGCAAGAAACAAACCATCTGCATGCAGGTTTTTTGTCCATGACTGGTTTTGTTGAGAAGGCAAATGTGACCTAAACTAATCTGTAATTGATCTGCATTATTTTGTGTGCCTCTGCTTATTTGCAACTATCAATAAACTGTGCATATATTTTCTGACAGTATCTGATGTGTTGAACATTTTTCTGCGTGTCCATATTGATAGTCATTAGCAACCTTTAATCTCAGGTGTAAGATTCATAGTATCATAGATTAAAATGTGACACAATGCAAAGAAAATGTCACTGGACATGATTAATAGCATGTTTTACTTTCATTTGGAAGCAGATTGTCAAATCATGTAGCATCAACAAGCTTGTTGCATTGGTCTTCAAGTAGTTTCTGCCTTTTTTGCCAATTTTATGTTTAAACTTTTTAAGGTTTCTGAAGTTCGTTCAACAAAGGCAACATTCAGCTCTGAAAGCTGCAGAACTAATGAGGAGAGGAAGCTTGAAAACTCCCATACGTTGTGCCAGTCGACAACAGGTTGTGGAATCTCAATTCTAGTTTGAAGCTTCAGGTCAAAACAGATCCAAGACTTCTCCCCCACCCAAATCCCCCACCCACGTGGCCCCCGGTCCCTTCAGCAGTAACGTAGCTTTCTGCTTCACATCACTCCTTAAAAACCACTGGCTGCTCCGTTGTCATAGGTGGAACGACGTTGCTATGGTGTTTTGACCAATGGAATGGCATTTCCAGGAAGGCAGTCAGCGTCTGTCTCACACACGCACACACACTCTCGCAGTGTTCGACAAGAATCCAAACAACCCCCTGGTAACAACGGCCATGCCCTGTCTTTGTTTCTCCTGTGAACACCGTTCAGGAGGTTACAACTGCTAGCTGAGAGAAAAATGCAAATCACCAACCTGTCTGGCACAAAATCAAGGAACAAAGAACAAGCAAAATAATCTGAATACGGTAGCACTGAATGGACTTTGAAGAGAATTTAAGTGAGTCAATTCACAGAGAATAAGTGAGGAAATGTTCCCCCTTATTTCTCTGACAGAATGCTAAAAAAAGAAAACTATATCTATAAATATCTATAAAAGCAACACCCAAATACAAACCATGTATTTTTGTTTGAGTAGCAGCTTTAATTATTCAGTCATTCATTGTCCCTACTGCGTATCCCTCGTGGGGTCACAGGGGGGCTGGGGCCTATCCCGGCCGACACTGGACGTGAGGTGGGGTTAACACTGGACAGGTCACCAGTCCGTCACAGGGTCACACAGCTTCAGTTGTTCTTTATATTGTTCTGAACGGAAGAGTTTGACTGACTGGTGTAAAGCGCATTGGCCAGTGTTTAGCGAGAACACAAACTCCACGTCTCTGGAAAACTGCTCATCTGGTCCTGTGTGGCATTACAGGCTACGTAGGCTCTCCGTGTCACCAGCCTCGTGAGGAGCATCTTTTCCAAACAAGTGGATGACGCACACAGCTGACCCTACAGACGTTTCCCTCTACTTTGTGCAGCTAAAGGGGTTTGTAGACTTCCCCGTTTCCGCAGCAACGCCAACTTAAAAGGCTGCTCGGGTGGACTGACCTCATCGATAAATTTGACCTCTTCTGCTTCTCTCCTTCAGCCTCTGCCAGCCTTTGAGCCGACATGTAAGAAAAAGGAATGCAGTCTGTCCCACTTGCACTTCCTTTTCCAGGCTGCAACAATAAGGTTCATTAATCTTTCATTTAAACAGAAGGCAGCCTCACTGTTGGCAACGACAACATCAGTACCAAATGGTACAAAATGTGTGGAAGTGAAACTAAAGATCGCTTTCATGAAGTCCCATCTATTGTCTGTAACGATTAATCATGGGAGGGTCATGGGGCCTGTAGTCACCCAGCTGTGATTGGGTTAGAGGTATAGCACTCCCTGGACAGGTCCTCTTTGTAATATTCAGAGCTAAATAGTTCAAATCTCTTGTATGCTGTTACTGACATCTTGTGGCTTCGTCATGGTGGTGCAGTCAGGTGTGTCAAAAAAACAAACACTGTCACTTGTTCTAGTCCAGGCATATCGCTTGCAATTAATTCATTGAAAGTTATGTAATAAATGGAACAAAAAATAAAAACAAGAATTGTTGTTGAAGCTTTAAATTCACAGGCACACACAGCACGTACTGCCAAACTTTATTTTTAGATCAAAACAAAGCACAGCATTAAAACATTTCATCACTTTAACATCCACCTAACGTCTAAAAAGTGTGAAAAAAGATGCAATCAAGCACTTCTGGTTTAATTTCATGCTCAGATTTTTAAGTTAGTTCTTCCAACTTGTTCATGAGAAAGAATTCACCTTTTCAATGATTTGCCATCACTGTTAAAAAGTGGAATTTCGTCATGCCAAAGCCTAAACAGACATAGGTGAAAAAGAAACTCACTGAACTTCAAGTTTGAGATGCTGAAAAAAGCATTCGATCATTCATTTATGGTGTCAAGAGGGTGTGTCAGATGACTTTAGTATGCAGCCTGCGATGCAGTAGGAGCACCAGGTCCTCAGCAGGACACCGGTGAGATCAGCCCGGGAACGGGAAAGGGGTAGGGGAGGGAGAGAAGGGGGAGTATTTGAGGGCTCTTGGAGGAGGGTCGGGGTTATGGTTAAAGATGGGGACGGGGAGGGCTGATTTCGAGGCTTTGTGTTCATTTCTTCTTGGGTATGGCCTCGAGGGGTTGGCCAATTTCCTTCCCACGCAGCTTCATCCCTGCCAGAACATCAAAAGGTGGGCCAAATGTTTGCGACTAAGAATCCATTTTATGTAATGACAATAACTTAAAAAAATATATATTAGTGTAAGCAAAATGTATTCTTACCGATTGCCCTCTCAATTTTGCCCATCACCTGATTGTTGGGTATTGCCCTTCCACACTCATAGTCAGCAATCACTTGAGGCTTCTCATTTACTTTCTGAATGAAATGATAGCAACACATCAAATATGTGCACCAACTTATGATTTAAAATATACAAATTAACTTATGCATCTAAAAAGTTCCTACAGCTGACAATTTAATCATTATGGGCTGAGCTGAGGGGTGATGAAAGATTGGAAAAACTTTAGCCACTACAGTTATGTTTGTAGATGAAAGGATGTGCTTCCTTGAGAAAAGAAAATCTAATTCCAGTTAAGAAAATCCAATTTCCCCCAGTTTCTTTTGGTTTGATCCATAATCCAAGTTACGTTTCCATCTGTCAATCATGTTTCTGACTCTCGGGAAAGTCCAGTAGTGCGTCTACTCACCGTGGCTAGGTCTTTCTGGGTCAGTCCTTTGGCCTGTCGGCCCTGCTGAATGACCTTTCCAACCTCCAGCGGAACCCTATCGTGGTGAAGCTCCTCTGTCTCTCTATCCAGCTTGGCTGTATTTTTTGTTACGAGGTGCTGCTTGTTTTGCCCCGCAGACCCTGCAAGACCAGTTGAGTGGGCCTAAGTTATGAATTGCAAGAATGGGAAAGAATGGGTGGCGTAAAATAACAGGACATTTACATTTTTTTGTTGTCTCAAGGTCCTCCCCACGCCTCTGAGCAGCAGTGATAGCCTGGAGAAAACAAGGACATGTGTCGATCATAAAGTGTTAATACAAGTTCCAGTTTTATTACCGTTAATGACAAGACTTTGTTTGGGGTTTTTTTTACACTCTATTCCTTCTTCAGTTTATCATTCCCAACAATGTGGTAAATAAGTATCCAATCTGTTTACCACTGTATGTTGGCACAGTCAAACAAGTTTATATGACGGTAGTATCACCATAAAGCCTGGATATTCTCAGGCTTATCGATCAGCTTGTTTGGTTTTCTCCCCCATTCACATTTCAAGCTGCAGCATACTTTAATCAAACACAAAAACATGCATACGGCATATTCAGCTCATGCCACATGTGCACACACAATCCTGAAAAGACGACATTTCCTCCTCCATCTCTACAATATCACGTTGGCCCCCTTCTTCTACCGGAACATAGTTAACCGTCATGAAGGTTATTGGATTCTTTGGGTAATGTTAAGCTAAAATGTCAACCATTACTGTCCCAAAATGATGGCATCATGTTCGTCCAAACAAGTCGAGTTTTTTTGTTGTTGTTGTTTGCTTTATATTAAAGTATAAAAGATCGCTAACTTGTGTTCGGTTTGGTGTTTAGCTGCAAAACTCCTAAAGACATATTTTTTGTTTCAGTACGTGAACGCCACTGCTGGCTAACCAAACATGTTAGCCAAGCTACAGAAACGTAACGAGCCGTTTTCTAACCGTTTTTAAAGCAGCACGAAAGTCCAAACGGTCATTTCAATCCACTGATCCACGTTGCTAATTTCCCAACGTAAGGAGGAGAAACAGATCAACTAAGTGTGTTATCTTCCGTCATTAAAACCTAAACCACGACATAAAGGCAAGGTTTGCTCGACAGATGAAGCTACAACTATGAACAGGAACTGGTTCCACATATAGATAACATGCCTACATTACACCGTTCTGTTTGCTTAAACTCTAAGAGTGAAACATGTTTAAAGATAAACGAAAAATGACTTGGTATAAAATCAAACAAACGAATTCATGTGCTCATACTAACCTGCTTGGATTTGGCCTGGGCAGCGGTGGGCCCCTTCTTCCTCAGGACAGTAACTGTATCCCAGTCGCTTTCTGCCATATTTCCCAAGGTTCACTCAATACCCGTAATGTTTAATATCTATACAATATGTTTCGGACTTTGCCTATTTGGGTTTCAACGTTTCAGAGAAGGTAGTGCCGCTATTACGAGTCAGCTTCTTCCAGAAATATCACCCACGCGCTCTGCTAAAGCTTTATTTATAACCGTGTGCTCAGCAGTGAAATGACATATTATGCAGCGCCCTCTGGCGGTTGGGCGCGTTCAACACAGATCACGTGACACTTCTTAATGACGTTTCACGTTTGCTACGCAGATTACATCAGAGAGAGAAAAAACACATTTCTGCTCAGCTGGTTATTACAAAACAACAAGCTTGCTTTAACTTAACAGAGAACAAAGATCGTCCAGGCGTGACAAATAAAAAAAACGCTTTTAATAAAATTAATAAGATTTTACACATAATAAGGAGTAACATACTGACAAGATTAGAAAATCAGACTTTTTTTCTCTTGTGGGCATCACTTTGCATCAAAATTGACCATGCTTCATGGTCACCAATTGCAGGACATTTCAGAGGCAGCGTCACTGTTGCGTCGTGTACGAATGGGGGACCAGCCGAACTCAGAAAGGGCATCATCTGCTTGATGAGGACGTCGGAATCCATGTCTGGAACCCTGTCTGGCCGCCCATGTGCGAGGTTTGGGGTTCATCTGCAATTAGAATTATGTTGTAAGAGCAGAGTACCATACAGAGATCTTTGTTTGGTGCATTTACACAGAGACAATCTGATGCTGCTCGTACACTTGATTTTAAAAACCTACAGCCTTTTTTTTTTCAGAATAAAGACTGAAGACATATATATGTACATATTGTAAAACGCATTATAATCCACCTGAATGAAAACAGTTGTGTTTATGTGAAGAGTCTCCACTCGCTCAGACAAGTGATTCAACCACTCCATATGGTCAGCGATCGACTGGGTTAGATCTCCGTTGCTCTGAAGAAGAAGAAGAAAAAGCATGTCACAAAAGTTCTACTTTTCTTTTTTGTTATGTGATTGTAGGAGAGTGTTCTGACTTACATACCCCGGAAAGGTTGTCCTTCAGTTCAACAGAAGCCAGACGAATATGCTCCAGCTTGTCGATTTGCTCTTTCAGTCGGTCATCCAGCTCCTGCATCATCAGCAGGCCTTCATCTGGCCGGACAGCGCGTTTTGTGGCCATCTCCTGATCTGCTTCTCATAGAAAATGAATGAAAAAAACAGTGACAGCTCTAACGACGCTGCATCTGTAGGAATATAATGAAACTCATGAAGAACATTTATACAACAGGTTATTCAAACCTTATAACCTTTAATGTTTGTTTAGACATATAAGGATAAAGCTTTTTTTCTTTAAAGAATTACTTAAAAACCTGTTTTTGAGAGCAACGACAGCAGATAAAATGACAGAAGCCTAACTTACCTAACCCTAACCTACACGTAGTCCACATATCAGAAAAAATAGGCGTAGCCTATGTCATATAAATGATTACATCTACTATCTAGTACACCAACATATTGTTGTTGTTTCTATCAGTAGAGAAACATACTGTGCATACATTTAAAATCACACTTTAGATAAATATATATGACCCAATGTTCTTCCTTTTCAAACATTTGTAAGTAACTGGACATTGTCCGAATGAGAACATCCAGACTTTTACCTCATATTGTGATTCAATGATTGAATCAACAAGCAAAAGCAAAGGTGACTGATCTTTCATTTGCCTCACAGACAGAGTAAAAATGCTTCAGCCAGAGGAGCTGGCTGGATTCCGGGAAAATGGCTGCCACGTTTTCTGCTCTAGATTACGACCAGTGATCACACTGGATTACAACTTCTCACCAAAGAAAAAATACAGATGATTGATGAACACATATTATTCATATGTTTGTTTTTCCTTAGCTGCCATTCATAGGCGGACTGAAGACTTCTATTTTAGTCGTACTTGACTAAACCAGTGAGATATATATACAAATTCTATATAAAAACATTCGACTGTGGTCTTTTGATCGTTTCCTTTTAAATAAATAATTAATGCTTCCGATGTGGATAGTCGTTTTCCGCAAACACTCTTCGATTTTCTCTCTTAGCCTGTGGATGCGGGGCGGACTCGTACGACGGGAAAATGTAAACAAAAGTGAAGTTACCTCGTTAAACCTGGTGGAAAGTTGCTCACAGCGCTTGGGGCTACTCGCAAAAGTATCAAACGGCGCAGGATGCAACTTTAGCAGTTTGTTATCACGAAGGAAATAGAAAAATAAAATAAAAAACTTCCTCGTCTGGAATCGCCTCTTTGTCCCACAAAAATCTGGGGAATGGCGCTTCTGACGTCACAGCTCTCGGCTTCCTCAGGTGCCTTATTATTCACTTTCTACAAATCTTCCTTCCAAAAACGTAATCTGAACACAATTTATGAAGAATAACTCATCCAAAAATGCATCTCAAATATTAAGATTTTATAGTGTATTTTACTACCTGATTCCCACCATTTTTATTTATCTAAAACTGTTCACATTTGACAGCATCAGACATCACAACTGCTGTTCAAGATTTAATGATTTTCTATAGAAACAAACAAAAGCAGGACAATGTTGCCTCCAAATGTGCTTAGATTAGCTGAATAATATCAAATGATTAAACTTTAACAGCAGTGAGGGCAGATTTTTTAAGAAAAAAAACTGTCTGCAGGTAAAATCTTTCAGTGTTTTCTTTTTCAGACTTCAGTCTGCAGCTGGATATTCTGTACATTTCTGGCTTTTCACGCACACACACACACACACACAAAAAGTTCTAAAAAGTAACACCACCATGAGAATACAGAATCAACAGTACATTTGAGAAATCACAACTGCTTTATTTCTTTTCTTTCATAAGCTTTTTTTTCCATCTTATTTTTTTGTTAAGAGTAATGACCAAATACCTGAAAGGATAAAAGGTCAGGTAGGATTAAAACAGTATGCTGGATCAGACGTAGAAAGCACTGGTCCTCTGACAAAGATGAAATATGCATCTTAAAAGTGACAAAAGAAAACAAAAACAAGTCAGGGCAACATTTGGGTGCAGATACAATGATGAGAAGCATCTACATGTCCTGCGGTAAAGGATAAGAGGCTAAAACACTCCAAGTCCAACAGACCCACCAACAAGTGACAGCCGTCCACATTTTGAGGACTAAGTGACCTTTTTTCCCCACATTAAATCCTTTATAGTGCCACAATATCTAAAATGAAACGTAGGTTTAATCCTCTCCTCATTGACAAGGCTTGACTGTACAGTTGAGAATGCAGATACACATACCAGTGAAACACTGTCATAAAGATAAACATTTTGTAGTGTCATGGAGCTTTATAGTAAGCGGTAACATCTAAACATCTAACCAGTTCTGACATTGGTATTGTGAGTTTCAAAAGAAGTGTCCATTCAAAGAAAACGACGACGCCAACAGCTCGACATTTTCAAACGGCGCACTTTGAAAGTCCTTCGTAGTCCACTGAAACTGATGTGCTCAAACAGGAAGAAGAAAAAAAAATCCCCAAAGACTGTACTTTTAATCGAACCCGAAGTGCTAAGTGCCCCTCATCTGTAATAATTAAACTCTAAAAAGATATATTATTTGGACCCTGGTTGTAATTCTAGTCGGGCTGCATTATTGCTAGTGCCACTTAAGAGACCAGTTGTTGAATAATCAAACTCCTTTAACTCTCCACAGAATTTTTAAGTGGGTTTTCAGTTAGAGTATTCTCCGAGGAGCTTTAAACAAAATAACAAAACAAAAAAACAAGAAAAAAAACACCAAGTTCATCAACATTTTGATTCATTACAACCCAAGCAAAGCATTGAGAAAGCAAACATTTCATTGAGCTATTTGATGGTCTGCTATGTCCCCATCCCCAAACTTCACAATGAGCCCAAACTGTTGCCAGCTGGGTTAAAAATCCACACACTTTGAAGTCAGCGTACGGACCACCGATGCAGTGTGTGAGATGCTGCTAAATAGTCCTGCAAGTTTACACACGACCAGCACATCATATGCACACGTGTCAATGCCAGTGAGGTTCCCATGGAAGCAACATGATTTTGGTAAATGTTCATCATTTCGGTTGAATTTACAAGGAGACTAAAGTGAGCAAGAGCAAAAATCAAACAGTTTGGAAAAAAACAAAGTTCTGATTCATCAACGCTGTCTTGCAACAGTTCAGTTTTGCTGCGTTAGCCATTTCTGGGGAGACGCACTTGACCTTTGTGGACCATGAGGACATGCAACAATGTTCAAAAACTAGAGTTAGTTTCTTTTTTGTTTGTTTTTATTTCTGGATTAATAAAATAAGTCCTTCACCAGTGACTTGAATGGGTGGTCATGACTATAACCTTTATTTACCAGCATGATACCAAAGAAAATGACAAAAGTGCCCCACTGCATTTCAAATTTGTTAAAAAGAAAAAACAGAGTTTGCGTCATCGTAAGTTATATCAAGTGTCTTGTCTGATCTTTAGGGCTTGAGTCCATGTACAAGGAGTAAATACAGTTTGGCAAAACAGTATGAAAAATTAAGCATCTGGGTTGGCCTCTTTCCTTTTCTCAAACTTGCAAGAAAAACACAACACAAATATCACTTTTTCTTTACCAATCTCCCCTTAAAAGTGACTAATAATAAATTAAAGAGGACTTTGAAGAAATCTGCTTAAAAGACGGTCTGTGTGTATGCATATATATCTTTATATATATTTATATAACTCTATACGTGTGTGAAAGAAGTGTCCAGTTCTTTAAGTCCAAGAAGGGTAAATTCATTATGATATCTGAATTGTATGGCCCTTGCCTTGGTGCCTTGGAATAGGTAAAAGGCTCAGAGGTTGGTCAAGGAGCTTTGTGTTGGCAGGCTTGGTGGTGATGAGGATTCTAAGGTCCATTGTCATGCCTTGCCCTCTTCTAGTTTGACAGCCTGGGGTTTGATGGCTCCAGTGCGTGCTGGTTTGGTTTGACCTGTGGTGGGTAAGGGGTCCTGGAGTTTGCTGGACATGCTCCCAGGTGGGGATTTGCCCTCCCCCACTGCCTTGCGCACTTCTCGCAAAGCTTTACTCTGCACAAAGAAAAAGGAAGACTTACCGACAGGTACAAAGGGGCCGGACAAGCAACACACATGTTAAGACCTCAGATGGTCTAAAGCTGATATTAAACTATCAGGTACAACACTTTGTTTTTGCTGAATTTATTTGTTGATTCAGGCATTTGTCCTCATGATTTCATGTTTTTTTCAGGAGATGTATCTAGATTTCCTAAAAGCATTTGCAGGACTTACTAGTGAAATGTTGGCATTTGACATTTTACAAGAAGAAGGGAGGAGAAATTAATAAAGAATACATTCAAATCAAACTAAATCAGCAAAAGACAATAAAAATGATATTGCTACCATTACACACAGGGGGGAAAATGAAAGTAATCCTAAAACACATTATAGTTCACTCTGGAAATCAACTAATTCCGTCGTCAATGCGATAAATCTATACTTGGAAATCTATTCAATATATATTTGCTGATGTAACATCTACACATCTGAAGTCAAAGAGACAGAAACACAAAATGTGAAATATAGAAGAAAATTGATTAAATCAAATTACCTATATTTACAGTGGGTGGCTCACCTTCATGCCATCCTCTGGCCCTTTGACTGGGGGCTCAGGGACCGAAGGAGGGGTGGAGTGGGAGGGGTCACGGCCAGGATTGGGGTAAGGGGGAGAACGGATGATGACAGGCTTGTTGACCTGCATGACAGGTCTCTGGATAGGGTTTGGGAAAGGGCCTGTGGTGGGGGGGCGCATGTGCATTACCATGCTGCCTTGGGCAGGTGGGACCTGTTGGTCAGGGGACAGGTAGAGGAGGAGGTGGGGGATCGGGTGGGAAATGAATTAAATACAAATAATTAGCATGCAAGTATTGAATTTCTTTGGCATTTTCAGACTTGGTCCAAGTTCTTTAGTTTTATTTCCAAATTCTATTCTGTTAGTGTACGTAGTGTATTCCAGCTATTCTTCAGTTATGCTAATACAGGCCACTGACCAGTCCTGTACACACCATAATATTAAGAGATATATTGACTGGACTGGACTTCTTACAACACGTTATCTTCAAAATTTCAGCAGCCTAGAGTGTTGGCACAAGTCTAAAAATGACGAGATAATTAAAAACATCTCACCATATTCATGAGAAACCTCACCTGCTGAGTATAATGTGCAGGCAGTGGGCCAACAGGTCCTCCTGGACCAGATGGCTTCCCACTAGGACTAGCAGACCCAGGCCTGCAGACAAAAGACAAAGATTAAGTTAGTGTTCATCAAATAAGAATTGTGGTACATTCAGACGCACTGTGTGCAGTTTGAGCTTCCGCCCACCTGTAGGAACCTCCAGATAAGCCAGGGGAATGATTGGCCTTCTCAGAGAACTGGAAACCTTTCATTTCCATCTGTGAGCCCTGAGAATGGGGAAATAGACAATTGTGGGCCGTCTATTTAAATTAGAAGTGAAGATGGTTTAACCTGTACAAAGCACAAGAAATGGAGCAGAGAATGTGATGCTCACCTCTCTGCTGCCAGCCATGACAGCTGGCTGTGAGCCAGGTGGCAGCATACGACGCGGTGCTCCAACCGACAGGTTCTGCCCCTGTTGAAGCTGGATGGACTGCGGGAGGATGAGATGTTGTTGGGCTGAGCCGTAGCGCAGCTGTGAGCCAGGCAGGGGCATAGTAACCTGGTGAAATAAAACAAACACTGTTACAGGCCATGCCAACAATCCCATGATAATGTTGATTATAAAAACCAGAAACTTCAATTTGTAGTGAATTTAAATGTGGAAACCCTGTTTCTAGTGATTAGAAAACTGAGCTTCACCTGAATGAGCTGAGAGTCCATCAGCTGTGAGGAGCTCAAACCAGGCCCCTGGTTCATCTGGCTATCATAGACCAGCTGCTGGCTGCCATTCATTGGCTGGTAGTGGGAGCCTGACTGTTGTTTCACCATGTCTGAAGGCTGCATGCCGGGGAAGGCAGAGTAAGGGCCTTTAAGAGGGGCCCCACCAGACAGCACCATGGGGTTGGGCTGTGACAAGTTGGGGTGCATGTAAACCTGGGACCTGAAAGGAGTAGGAAGCAGAGCATTATGTAAAACAGTGGAGTCAAACAGGAAACAGGCAACTATTTGTGGTACACATTAATACGACCACCGGGAATTCCTCAAAAATGTAGCAATCTGTACCGGAAAGGGGGCATGGAGTTGAACATTTCTTGGGACTGAGACACAGGCAGACCTCCCCGAAGCCCCAGCTGAGCCTGAGCCTGGAGAGATGTGTGTGTGTGCAACGAGATGGGAATCTGCTGAGCGGCCGCTGCCTGCACAGTAAAGAACACATCCCATCATAAAAACATCCTGATGGACACGCCGGTGTGTTTTAAGGCTTATTTTCATACCTGTTGATAGGTCTGTTGCTGGGTCATAGGAGGAACGAGGCGCGGCTGGCTTTGAAAGACATGACCATCCAGATACAGAGGAGGAATGGGATTCCCTACGTTTGGGACAAGGACAAAAACGCTTTTCCTTTAGCTTTCCAAGACTCGGCACTGAACCCAACTGAGAGAGAAGAATGTAATTCTACCTTGCATGGACATGGAAGGAGCCACTGATGCGACGGGCATTGGAGGCATAGAAACTCCAAAAGAACTATAGCTGACACCAGTGGATGAACCCGTGCTGCAGGGAGGCTGAGCACCTGAAGCCCCCCCACCAGGGGAGCCTTGCTCAGGGAGGGACTGGGAATTCTCCCATGCCTTGCGTGCCGATTCCATCTAACAGAGAAAGAAAACGTGTAAATGTCGACTGCACGCTTAAACAACATTAAAATGATTCGTGTACACAAAATTCAAATACCTTCAGAGTGAGATCAGCGCTGGGGAAGGAGATGGTGTTGAGGTTAATGCCCGGCTGCAGGTGGTTGGAGCGCAAAATAGGGATGCTCTGATTAAGTGAAGTCTTTGTGGAAAAGAAAAAAAAAGTCAGTTACAATTAATCAGTCATCCAAGAAACTCACCAACTGTTGTTAAACCGTTTTTCATCACTTTTTTGTATGGCAAATTTGGAAAGTTTCAGCTCTAGACAAGATACCAAAAAGGCTGAGATTAAGTGGCTCACGTTGGTATTAAGTGCATCCTGAAGCTTAACGGGATTGGATACGGGCACTGGAGTGGAGCCCGGTGGTAGGCTGAAATCAGAGTCTTTGGCACTGACGCCAAACTCAATGGGCGGCACAGGCAATCCAGCATCAACGTGAAGGTCCACGCCGTTGACTGGTGTGATGGGGCCACCTTCCAGCCTGTCGACACCTTCTGAGCCCTTCCTGTGTTTCAGAGAGCGTTCATTCCCGATGGGCCCGGGCTTGTGCTGTTCCTTACTCTGTTCTGGGCCAGCATCTGAGTCCTGAACACAACATAGAAAAGGTGCAAATCTCTAAAGTCTAGCTAAGGACCATGGAATTTATTCATATTTCTAATGGAAGCAGAGAAGAAAAAATACTGACTGCACATATAATTATGTTAAAGCTGTGTAATATATAAGGTTGAGATGGCAACTCCCAAGGGTTTGGACCTACCTCAGAGTTGGGTTCGCTTCCAGTGTAAGACACCTGTTTAGTCCAGGAGTCTCCAGCTGAAGACTGAACTGAAAGAGCTACAAGAGAGAAATCACATACATCATTTGTGAAAAGTACAAAAAGGCAAAAAAACATGGACATCTCAATGCAAGTATATGCAGTGCATGTACCATCTCTATTTCAAGTTACAAGTATCTGCTTTTCTGAATCAAAAGAATGTACCTGAGCTGTTGGTCTCCCAGATTTCAGTTCCCAGATTGTTGGAGGAAGAAATAGCTTCCTCGGGCTGTTCAATGCTCATGCTTCCCTGCTTTTTTGCAAAACGTGGAGGTATTTTGGATGCAAGTGTCCTGTTTTTGACAGACACCTGATGCAGGTGGAGAAAAAGGTTAATGCATAACATTGATTATTCAATTCTTGGTGATATTAGCTGAGCCAAACCAATTCACTCGGCTGATTTGACTAACGGATATCTTAATTTTTCCTAATTGGAAAATTGTCATATTTGCCAATATGAAAAGCCATTCCTAATGTAAAACAGAAGATGCAATATTGCTGCTGCTCATCTGGTTACAGTGACCCTTGGAGACATTTTCTTCTACTTTCCACTCCTGTTCCATCAAATTACATATATACATAGTATTTACGTATTCAGAACACTTGTTTTTTTTTAACAGATTAACATAATTGTTTCTTTTTCCATTAATGTTTCACTGGATAACTGTTATTTATTTTATCAACCACAGATAGATGAAAAGTAAGTAGCAAAGTGGAAATAGGCCGTCAATCTAAAGTAAGATGGCTTACAAAAACACTCTCAGAACAGATAAACCTGGATTTGACTAATCCACTTAGAATAATACCATAGATTTATGGTCACAGCTGAAGGTGAAAGTCTTTAAAACAGTGAGCAGGAACAGATGTGAACAACAATTCTAAAAGAATCAACTGGTACAAAAAGAACCTTGGAAATAAAGAGCAAAATTCACTGATATATAAAGAAATAGTAATCAGTTTCAAAGAATTGGTGGGACATAAGTGATAAAGAATCCACACTGAAAAAGTGTGACTTACAGCAGTTCCTTGTTCTTTCCTCCTTCTGTCATCATCCTGTGGGCGTCTTTGCTTTTTGGACAAAGCATCCTGGTATCCATCTGGATTTGAACCTGGTCCCCCAGTGTCTCCTTCAACTACAAAAAAAAAACAACTTTTCACCTTTTGTGTGTCTACAGTAACCGACAAAGGGACTATTTCTAAAACTGAAATTATTTATTTTCTAAAACTGAGAAGAACGTGACTTTTGACCCGTTCTATCCAGAAGGCTACCTTTACTTACATGCACCATTAACAGACCCCGGAGATAGAGTCCACATTAAAACTACAGACTACAGCATGAATAGTCCAGAAATGTTTACCATGTGAAATGTTTGCTTCATCTTTAAAGCAACAATAGCTGATTAAAAATAAAATGAACTGGGCTCACTTGTAAAGCTGGTGAGCTCATACTGGGAAAGAGGCTCATCGATGTCAGTCTTGACAGGTCCCGTCTTCTGCTCTTTGTCAGATTTCTTCCCTGAGGTCTCATTGGGCTCTATGTCCTCTGGTGATGGCTCTATACCATAAACAGAGCCAGAATCATCTGGACTCCTGCTGAAAACAGAATGATGCAAAAGAAAGGTGTTCTAATTGGGCACATTTGTAAGAAGTGAAAAATGAGAACCGAGAGTTAACCTACATTAGGCGTGGCGTTAATATTACTATGCTCTATTTGTCACTGTACCTCTTGCAAGATGTCCCTCCATTCTGCCAATTATCGTTCCTGTTGGATGACGAAGTAGGGGGATTATCAGGTGTGCGCACTATCTTGCTTGCTTCCAACAGTGATGGCTCTCCTTTCCTGTTTTGCCGCTCCACCAGAGGTCTCTGGCTGGAAAAGCTTCTTTTGGAAAGTTCCCTCTTCTCACCATTGCCGGGTTCACATTGGCCAGAATCTGAGGGAATGTCGCCATGTCCCTGTGCAGGCATGCCTCCACCACCTCGCTTTTCTCTCCAGTCAGCAAAGTCACTATTATCTGATCCTGTGTCCCATTCCTCAGTTTGACCATGCTGACCGGAGCGTCCCGAGTAGTGGCCGCTGGGCCAGTTGTCGTCCGCGCTACCTTTGGGACGACCTGTCCAGGGATTGGCAAAATCCCCATTTATGTACTCATCACTTGTCCACTGGTTGGAGCCGGGTTCTCTCTCTTGCTGCAAACGGCGGAAACGAGGTGGTTTGTCTTGACGTGGAGGACGACGTCTTCTTAACATCTGCCTGTCGGGGTTGTCACTCTCAAAGTAGTATTCCCCTTCACGGTCCTCACTGCCGTTTTCCATAAACGTTACCGTAAACTTGGGAGCGTACTTAAGAGAATCACGGTCAACTGCAGGTCTGTGGGAGTAAGTAGCATCAGCTCCAGGGCCATAACCGTTTTCTTGCATGGGACCACTGTTGCTGCTGTACTGTTGCCCACGGCCCCTCCATGTGGAAATGTCCCTGGATCCTCCAAAGCCTCGGCTGTAGCTACCAGCAGTGTTCAGCCTGGGAGGCAGAACTCGACCTCCAAAGCTCCTGCCGGCCTTATTCTTTTCTCTGGGATCTGGAGCTGTCTGGTCATCCATGTAGACCTTGTTGGATCTCCAGGAGTCTCTATCAGCCTTACGGACTTCTCCAGACTCTGTGCACCCCTCTCCGTTCTCTGTTCCCTTCTGACGCCGTCTCTTAGGAAGCTCCTCGTATTCGGAGGCTTCACTCAAGGTCTCGCTGACATTGCGTCTGCGGGGTTTGCCCCTCTGGAACTCCTCAACCTTAACCAGATCCCTGGGTGGTGCCCGTCCTCTACCCCCCCGCTGAGTGGCACTGCTGTTATTGTTATTATATGCACCTCTCAGAGTATCTCCACCACGGCCACCACGGGTTCCACCTCTGGAGCTAAATTCTCTGAAGCCCCTACCGCGGCCTCTGCCTGTACCCCTGACTGCACCGAAGGCCTGCTCTTCATCAATGAAGATCCAGTTATTGCGCCGGGGTGCCTGGGCTTCTCGGCTTTCAACGCTGTCCCTGGAAGACTGGCTCTTGCTGCTACCCCAGGTGCTTTCTCTGGGAAACTCATCACTGTGGGTGCTTAGAGGCCTGTCAGTTTTGCTGGGGGCTGGCGACTGACGTCTCTCCTCAACCTGCTTCTCAATAACAGGGGAGGCTGAGCGCCTATTGCTGGGAGGCTGGTTATCTTTCTTCAAGTCGTAAACATTAGTAAGGACTTCTTTCTCCAAGCGGTAGGGAACAGGCTTCTCCTCAGGTTCAGGCTTAGGTTTTTCATTCTCTTTTTCTTCTACTTTGAGAGCTTTAAGAACTGGTTTCTTGATGGGACCAGTTCTGCGGGTCAAAGTCCGTCCACTGGTCTCAGATGGCTGACTGACACTGCTGCTGGAACTGGAGCTGACCTCAGACCATTGGCTCTGGGAATTAATGAGTCCTCCATCTTGTTTCTGGCTTCCATCTCTTTTCCAGCTGTCTTTGGAGCCCTCCAAAGTGTCATTGTGAGAATCAGGACTGTCATTCTGGTGCTTGTCCCTTGAGTCTTGTTTTGTGTAATCACCCTCTGAGAGATGTTGACAAAGGTTCTGAGCAGTGGTCAGCAGGCCTTGGTCATGGTGTTCCTTGTCTGATCCCCGGCTCTGGTAAGCATGATGGTGGAGATCGTCCGGTGTGTGTGTCAAGCACTCACTGGCTCTATCTTCATAGGCATCCTGTTGAGAAGAAGGCGCGTCACCTCTGTGGAAATAAAAAAAAGAAAGCAGAGGGCTGAAAAACATAGGCATCTAAAATTTTACACTCTGTTTCATTCTGTAAATATAGAAAAAATGTCAACATTTTTCAGAGGAACCTCTAAAATGTTTCCCCTTTCAATAAGCTGATTTGCCAACAGTCAAAGATTTATTTTTTCAGCAATAAGATGCAACGTGCACCTATTTTGCTAGTTATGTAATTTAATGTTAGAGACGTCCCGTCGTGTAGGTTTAATATGTGCGACAAACACAATTACTTTATGAAACTGGCTGCTGGCATATTAAAAAATTGGAGATTGTTTTTAGAAAGCCTCCTTTTGAAGAATTCCTCCTAAAACTCTTACTCTTAACGTTCATGAAGCCCAATTAGAAAACTTGCTGCATGAATATGCAAAATGAAAGTATGTTATAGGGTTGAGGGGAGAGCCTGGACCAGGCCACAGACAAAAAAAGAAACCATAACTGACCTATCACCAGGCTGGCCATTATCTGAGGCTTCATGCTGTCTCTGGTAAGGTGGAGTGAAGCTGCGCAATGGGTAGCCGTCCTGGTTCCACACCGGGTATGGATCTGTAGAGGGGGCTCGCCTTTCTTGGTGATGGCTGGAATGGCAACCATCATCTGAGCCAGGACTGTTCAGCTGGTCTGGATGCATGATAGGTTTTACCATTCCTAAAAAAGAAAATCGTAATGGTTTAAATAGAAACTGGAAATCTCAGGATACACAGATGTCTGCTCAGACGGCTATAAAAAATATTCTTGCACATTTGTATGCAACCCAAAAGCAAGTTTCAGTTTAATTTATATTTGTTTCAACAATTTGCTTAAACAACATTTGTTTATATCTGTTGTATTTGTGTAAACCTCAGAGATCTACAGCTCGCTCAGTCATGTGACAGAGGGTGTTAAGGTTAGCTCATCTTTGGAGGCATGGCTTCAGTGTTTACCTGAAGAGTGAACAGAAGCGGGGTAGTAGTCCACAGGAGATCGTCCTTGGGTCATACGGGGATCCATGAAAGGTGGCATCATCATCCAGCGGGGATCAAAGCCAAGGACATGAGGGGGATAATAGCCCCGCTGGGCATGGCTGGAGCTGGATGAAGTAGGATGACCTGACTGTTGCCAATGCTGCAACTTGAGCACTTGCTCCTAAAGAGAGGATGACATAAGATGATGATTGGTTATAAGCTGAAATAAACCAGAATTATCTAAACAAAGAGAACTGGGTTCACATGGTTGAAAGATTTTCCTCTTATGTTGAAATCCCTGCTTGAGCTCTTGGATAAAAAGCTGAGTTCAAACAAAGGTCTCACCTGCTGCTGCTGCTGCTGGTGGTGGTGCTGCGACTGTTTCTGGAAGCGGGGTGGGACTGGTTTGGAAGGATGACGTCCATTATAGTCACCCGGGGGGGAGGAGGGCTCCTGACCATCATCCTCACTACTGCGTTGGGTGGAGAAGCCCAGCTCTTCCTGGTAACTATGGCCAGGGGAGTTGTCTGGCAGACACTCACTTCCTTCTAGAAGAAATACGATCACAAAAAAATAAAGCATTTTTCTATTTTATGTTCAATATGTTGGTTTTAAACCAAAAATTATTTTACTGGTACCTTTAGTGCTGTACTGCCAGTTATCATGTTGACCTTTGCTCTGTTCCCTGTTGGGGGACATTGGAGCTCTTTTGCCTTCCACCTCCTTCGGACTATCATCTGTTCGTGATGTCTGCCTTTCAGTCTTCCCAAACTTTTCATCCAGCTTTTTGAGTTTTTCAGCACACGCAGCCAACCGTTCCTCACGGGCACGTCTCTCTTCCTCTTCGCGCCGTCTGCGGGCTCGCTCAACAGCTTCGGACAGCTCAGGCGACACATACTTAGCCCGAGCAGGCCCTGGATTCTGAGACTGTCGGTGATCGTCATGCTCAGCCGCAGGGTCACTGTGGCTTTTCTGCTGGACCTAAAGGTTTAACAGAGGTTTACTTTTTCAGACAGAAAGCAAAGACTTGGCAAGTAAAACGTGGTTAAAAACATATTGCTATGGTTACTGCAAGGTCAACTTCCTCAATTCACAATGACAGCCTCACTTAAGGGAATCTGAGGCACACTGCAGTTTGTTTGCTAAGTAGTTGTGCACCAGTCTTAAGACAGATGTAAAATAGTGGAAATCAAAAAGAAACCTGAAAAGTGAGGCATCAAAGAAGGAAAACATTGCAGGTTGTGGAGTTACCTGACTGTCCCCAGAGAGGTATCTGCTGTTGGGTTTCCGGGAAAGCTCATGGTGGTGATGTTGGTAGAGATAACTGTCTTCGGGTCCGTCCTGGGGGTAAGACATCTCGCCTGAACTAAGGGAGGACGGGCCGTCCCGGTGGTTCTCTCTCTCCCACTGAGCCCTATTAAGAAACAGTTAAACTCGCATACCTTTGTATGAGAATATTGTGAGTGAAGAAGTGCAGCAATGAAGAAAAAACTCTTACCACATCCTGTTTTTATCACTTGAAGAATGTTCTTCTTCATCATCACTGAACTTGAGCTTCTCACTATAATCAACTTCCTCATGAAGTCCTGTGGAAAAAGGGGGGGGACAGCGATGAATAATGAAGATGATGCATAGTGATAAAAAGTCCACTTATTTCAGCAGGTGAAACAGTGCTTTGTGGTTACATTACAAATCAAGGTTCATACAAATATAAAAACTATTAAAATTCTAAATTAAATTGATTTGAAACAGGGGCCTGTATTTGTGAGAACATTATGGCATCAGAGCAGGCCAATAATAAAGTCGCAAATTTTGATTTAAGCGGAATTTATTGAAAGAAATAGGAAATTAATATAAATCTGCTTTTTTGGGGTGGGTATCAATATAAGAAATCATATTTAAAAAATGTATCAAATCCAACCAACATAAGAAATACTGACCAGCCCATCCATCTTCACAGTCATTATCAAGGTCATCCAGATCCTTCAAATCTTCTGGATTAATAATGGCTGGGCGTTGGGGTCTGTCACCAGGCCTACGGATGGGCTGGGAAGAAGGTCGAGCAGGAGCACGGACAAAGCGGTTTTCTCTTCTTGCATCTCCACTGCAATCACAGAATGAACAGCAAATCAGCATCTAGAAGGTTACTGCCGCCGCCTAATTATCAGCACTTATTAGGACATTCCAAATGTACTTACTTTACAAGTTCAGGTTTAGCGTAGCTTTGCCTAAAAGTGGGTTTGCTTTCGAATCGCACTGGGGCTGCTACAGTGGTGGGAACACTGTCTGCACCTGTAGCTTCACGAGTCTCTTTAGAGCACATCTGAAAACAGCAGGATCACACAGAATATAGCCGTTTAGTTGGTTTCCCCTTGGATCAGACGAGCTGTCAACAAATAATTACTTACGAATGCAGGCAGCATGTCGTGGTAGACAGCATTTGAAGTGTGGTGAAGCTGGTACTGCAGAGCAGTAGGGACGGTTGTTCTGCGCACAGGCTGGGTGGGGCGGAGGGAAGGCTCTTTTGGGTCAGGGCCTGGTGACTGACTGGTCACCGCACTTGACGTTGTGGTGACGGTGGCAGAGGAAGGGTGAGATGAGGCTGGAGGGGTGCCAGACTCACCCAGGGCAGTGAGCTTACCCTCAGCATCCACTGGGAGGCTGAGGGTGAGGGATGAGGGCTGAAGGTTCCTGCCACCACCTTCCCTCCAGCTCGTCACATCTTCAAAAGAACCAGGAAAGAGTCGTTTCACCACAAAGGACTAATTTTTTATCCTCATTACGTTAGTACTTGGATTTTCAAATCAAATAAATGATTAAGTATCCATAAACCTTATTGCTAATATCTTTCATTTTGGGGGAGAGCTGGATGGAGCATAGTGTCTTGACTCCAATGTAGCCAAATTTCCCCAAAAGACCTGGTTCTCAGACTGCTTAGACACAATACTTAACAATCAAAGTTGTTGTGGTTTGTAATTAGCTTCAGCACACATGCTCTACAGCGCTGGTTGGAAGGAAAAGTATGTGGCCATTTCCCCTCCTTCCCTGAAAGAACATGTACAATGCTGTCTCTCATATTTTTCATGTTTCATAAATACTTCATGACATCTCTCTTAGCCACAGTGTGCCTGTTCAGGTGCTTCAGATCAGCATTTTGGGCTTTTCCCTTGGTGTTGCAACATGCATCTGGATAACTGGCCCGTTCTTTGCTTCAGTTTGTCACTGACACATTTTAACTGTTTGCTTCCAGACTGTCAAAGTATTTTTTTCTTTTTTAACAAAACACCAGTCAACTCATCTGGCTACCAGCCAGTTCCTGAAAAGTGGGAAGGTGCACAGCTTACTCTGGGGGCGGAGGCTTGGTCCGGGCCCATACGACGGATCGAAGCCGCTTCTTTCCTTGCCAGCCCTGTCCTGTTCTCCAGCCGCCTTCAGCGTGGGAAATTCCTCGTGAGAGAAGGGCTGAAGTCGGTTTGAGGCCCTTGAACCTGTTTTCATGGAAAAAGGTTAAGCAAAGGTAAAGGAATCTACAGTAACAGCTGTGTCAGTCTATTTATTTATTCATTCATTTATTTATTGTAGAAATTCATAAGTACTTAAACTTGGATTGTATAATTAGATGTGGTTGCCTGACAGCTGGTGACTGACCTGATTATAAACAAGTCATTGTAAATTAATGATAAATGAATCCGAGGTGACTCACCAGCTTGCTCGACTGCCCTTCCATTTAGCTGGGCCCATTGCTTTGGTCCACCTGTGTTTGTGTTCTGTGGAATTTTTTTTTTATTAAAGTCACATTCCAACATCAACTTTGCAGCCATTACAAACAAATACTGAATATCAAGTACACATACAGACTACCTTCCTTGTCTATACTGAAATGTGAGTATTTATGCAGAAAAATTACTTTCTGCATTTACTGAAAATTGAAGATTAACATAAGGGCCACAAGTCAAAAGCAGCGGTTACACTAGAAAGAAAATGCTTCAAGTTTAACAAAACACAAGCAAACATACACACCTCCTGACTGGCTACTGGTAAGGGCTTCTGAAGATTGGAGACAGATTTCGGTAAAGCCAGCGGTGGCTGCAACTCCGGCAGCTGTGTTATTGATGCAATAGAACTACAAGATAACAGAGGAAAAAGGAAACCGTGACTGATTCACTGCAGAGGAATACAACATTCTAGACTAACTTCCTTTGATGAAATGGGTCAGGTTAACAGCTGACAGCTATCAAATGCAAAGCTCCATTTCATCCATAAACTTTGTCCTGAATAGAATGTTTTGAGTTGTAAATGTAAGGTGGTTTCCCAGGAAACAAATCTCTTTTTTCACACAGTGTAGTAGTTTACACAAAATATCTCCGAAAAACCACAAACGCAAGAAGCTGAATATATTTTTCCTGTTAAGGGAAAAACAACACAAATGAAAAAGTAGAAGAGATGATAAAACAGAGCCAAAATCAAATTAGGTTTTTTAAAAACTTTTTGCCATACTTCTTTTGATCTGGTTGTTCCTGCTTGTTCGCCCATCCTGTACCGTCTTTGGGCACAATAATCACGTTGGGATCGTTTCCTTTGTTTTCAGACTTCAAGCTCGGTAGGTGAGCAGGTGGGGGCATGCGCCGGGCTGCGGCCACTTTGCCAAGACTCTGCAAGCCATGTCGTGGAACTGCTGGGAGTAATAAAGAAACACATAGCAGCCAGTAAATAAAGTTGGTCCTAATTTATATAGCAATACATTAATAACAAAAAAAACATACCTGTATTTTTCTGAGTTTCTATTGATTTTCCCTTGTACTTGTCAAATAGGCTGAGTGAGGAATACTTGCTTTTCCCATCCTTGGACTTGGTTATTTGCCCCAAACGATCGGACATTGCGATGTAATGTCATCGAGTATGAAAATTTTTCTCTGCGCCTCTTCCCAGTGCCTTCTGATTCTACAAAAAAGGAAGAAAATAAAACGATCAGCCAAGGCACTACTAAAGGATTAAACTATTTATACTTTAGCTGGGGCACATTTAATTTATCATAGAGAGGTATCTAACATCCACAAATGGTAAATATAGATTTTTAGGTATTTGCCACTCTGCCTAACAACAAAAGGAAACTAGAGACCATATCTTAAAACTGAATTCCCCTTTTTTCATATATTGGAAGTGAGGAGAAACAACGTTTTATTAAATAATTTTCAGCATTTATTTCCATATACATGAACTTAATATATCTATGTCTGCACCTACAATGTTAAGTTAAAACACAGACACATCCAAATGTCGTTGTTATACAACACCCAGACATCTGGCAATATGTTTAACTGATGCAACTAATGCTGTCCACACAGATGTATCAACATCACCCTAATTTTATTCCATTTCATCTTTAAACCAGAATGTTTTGCATAAAGCATAATAATAATAATTTTAGTCCACTTATACAGTTTTGGACTTGGTTAAAAAGAAAAGAAACAGAGAATGATAAGACATGTACACTCACATGCAGTAAATTCAATCAAATTCATTTACACACTAACAACAGAGAAAATGTAATTACATCATACTGGGTCTGTCATGTTTTCAAAATCTAATTATTTTCAAACTGTTATTACAAATTCCCTTTTAAACAGTTCTCTATCATCTTACAAACACTACACCAGGAGTCAATTGTTGGCTTACAAACCCAAGAAAATCTCAACACATCATGGGAAATTGTGCAGTAACAAAAAAAAAAATCCTTCCATCCATAACATATTAGTTGGCATTTAACTGGGACATAAATCGGACAAATAGTCTCTACAAGGGGTGTGTGTACATGTGTCTTTTGTTATCAAGGTACAGAACAGAATTAATTTAAAAAGGAAGGTCTAATTAGTAAGCTAATATCATGACAGATAAAGCATCAAATCTTCTTTATCTAATTTAGGCTTTGAGCTCTTTCAACACAAAGCAAACTTACAGGACTAGTAACCATGGAATTAGTTCTCAAAGTCAAGATCAAAATCTTAACAGCGTCACAGTAAATTAATTCTTGACCTTTTATTAGCTTCGTTAAAAAGCTAGCATTGGCGCTAATTCTAGCACATGAAATTGACTGTCACTTTGCTGCACGAAAACAAAAACAGACCGTTTGATCGAGAAAGACTTAAAAAGGTGTGGCCACTGTACTGTTTTAATCACTATAAAGATATTTTCAATAAGCTTAGTCAACAGTGCCTGGTAAATTCCTGGATGTAGTTACAAAACAACACTGGTTTATATGCTAACTGGTGGCTAATCCAAATTCGCTATGTAAACATCTAATGCTAACGAGTACATGTCCTGCGCAGATGTTCAGAGCTAAAGACACGTCCTTTAAGCATTTTTGACACCTGAAAAACATATATTTTGTTTTCTTGGATATTCAACCAGATGCAATCGAGCAATTGTTGGAATTTGGTATTAGCTAACTGCCTCCATAGTCGAGGCTTGATGGAAAACTAGCGAGACGGCAATCCCGTTAAACTTCCAGTGCACTGTTACAAAAACGACCTACGCGGGCCAAACGCTTGTCAGTGCATTTAAATTTACGATTACTTTATAAAACGCGTATGTTCTACGGAAACATCTAAACGCTTATGTCAGTGTCATCATTTTCAACCTTGCTTGGTTTTATGAACGGGCTGAATGTAGCGACGGGAATGTAGGACAAGGCGATTAAAAATGGCTGCTGCCCAGAACAAAGCAACAATAAAAACGGGCAGCAGAGAAGATAAGCAAAACAGAAGATTTGACACAGTCCCGCACTGATGACTCACCGGATTCAACAACTTAAGAGTGTCTTCTGATCAGTTATAGTGATATAATTCCACAAAATGTTGCCTATTCAGAGGATGGATTGCGATTGTGAAGCCAAATCTTCATATGTTGACAGGATAGCTGGGTTGTTGCTGGGGTCTTACCCGGCCTGAGAATGAGCAGGGCAGTGTGTAGGCTGGCTCGGCTCGGCTCACAGCGTCATACGTCACCAAGAGATGGTGGCCAAGCAAGAGCGATCATCGCCTCCTGCTGGTTGATTTACGCAAAGCACCGCCCGGATCCTCCATGACAAGTTCATTATTCGTTTATTTATGAATATTACTTATAAAAACTTTAACGATTGCCAGAGCAATAAAGCCTTAAAATTCTAACTTTGATTGAGGGGAACAAAGTACATGTGATTTATAATGGTGCCAACTTTTACGGAAATCTCCAAAAAATTAGTGCTTCACCAGGCAAACTACCTAAAGTTAGTAAACTTTAATCACTTGATACAATATTCTGTTATTGTTTTCTCTGTTGAGTAATGAGATTTTTAGAAAATGTCTGAACTTTCCATGAAACTAACAGTATTGAACATGAAGTTGCTCCACTGATATAATAGTTGTGGTGTTTTCCCCGCATTATTCAGTCTTGCTTGTCATGGTGAATGTTTTTTATGTTAATGCCCACTGTACAACACTGAGGGAAGGCGCCACACTGTAAGAGTTAAAGCCATTCTACAAACCGAGACAGGAATCAAGAGTCTGTACTCATCTGTTTTCTGAGGCAGCCTGTTGTGGAATCCTCCAGAGGGCGCACTTTTCCAACCATTTCCATTTTGAATACATCTCCAAAAGACTCAACAGCTTCCATTCAAAAAGCTTCTGTTGCCCTGCAACACCTTCAAAGCTGATTTATCACAAAAAAATCTCTGCTATACTTGTAATACATGTCCAAAAGTGCAGGGAAGCATGACAAAATGCTCCGATAAACACCCAACTGTCTTTGTTTAAGAAGATGTTCAGAGAAACATTTCGGCCGCACCCACAGAGGTGAGACGCACAGAACATTGTGGTGTCTAATTTTACCCCAACTTATTCATAACTAACTGAGGCTGAAGACTCAACAGCTGGACTTGTGGGGTCTCTTGGCTCTGAGTGCTCATGTTTAGTAGAAACAGTCCGCAGCGCTATCAGCTTTTGCTCACAGGCATATTTTGGGAATATGCTATGCAAGTGTGGAGGCCTTGATTTTGGAGAAGAAGAAAAAAAATCAAACAGTCCTTTCACAGGACAGGGTGTGATATTCTGCTGCTTTTAGGACACGGAATCCAGGTTGAACTCAGCTTTACAAGTGTTTTAAGAGGGTTTTAAATTATGAAAGATATCTCTTTGCAGTCTGCTAGTTAGCTGTGGGTGAATAGCTGTCCCCTACTGCCTTGTTCTGTTTCAGTGTGTATTTCAAACTGGTTTCAAGCATGAGGAATCATCATTTGGAGACCAAATGATGTATAAATTGAACATATTCTGGTTTATGTCTTGTGCTACTTCTTCTTAATGCTTTATATAGATTTGCTTACAATTTCCCTCAGAAATATTCTGACTTATTTTAATAACTAAACTGTCACAGCTGGGTATGTTTCTTATCTAAAACTTCACCAACCAGAGCATCTTTAAAGCAGTTTCACTTCCTCCAGTTAGAAGCATTTCACATCACGTGGCAGTGCGTTGGTATGGTTTCCTGTCAGATTTCTCTTGCCAAGACGAGTGTGAAATCAGATTTAGACTGAAACTCCGGCTGTTGATTAAAGTCGATTAACTTTTCAAACTGCACAGAGAAAGTTTTTGTTGTAATATTGTAAAGTTCTTTTACTGTCCAAAGTGTCAGATGGATTGCATTCATTTTAATGGAAAAAAACAAACCACATCCAATACCAAATGTACCCTGGAATATTATAACTTAGAAAAACAAAACCATGGCTTGATTCATCACTTGGGATTTCAACAGACCACACTTCTTCATTCTTCTGCTGACTCTGTTGAGCACCATGTGATGCTGTACAGCCCATGTGATGTCAGGAGCAGTCAAAACAACAGGCTGTGGGAAATTTGCCCCATAAATAGACGGTTGAGCTACATTATTTATGCAGCTGATTTGAAAAAATCAAGTTTAATTGAATGTAGGTGTTTTATTGTGCTGCTTGGCACACCGATTTCTAAAAAAGGTATTTTTAAAGTCTAGTATTATTGGCACATGTACAGGTGGTTATCAATTTCAACCAGCAACAATAATAGAAGACCTTCCTAGTGTCGTACCCAAGAATAAAAACACCCAGAAATGTAACTGTCTGCCTGTTTTTATTTATGAGACGATGCAACAAAGTAAGAACATCATATACATACAGATCCCGGTACAAAATAAAGCCAACTTTTGGACAGTAAATTGTATATCTGCACCATTCGAGTGCTCAGAAACTGTTTGCCAACAAAAAGAGAAAGAACAGACAAAGAAAAGAAACTATGCAGCTTCTACTGTAAACCATAACTTCCAACTGAGGGGTCAAATATGTTTGTGAGGCACGTATAGTGAGGTGAAGTACAAAGACAAATTATAAGGCAAACATACAGCCTGGAGAGGCTTGAAATGGAGGAGGCAAAGAAAAATCTGCAGAGATGGCACATTTCTGCAGAAGGGAAGTGTGTTGACCCTATATGAAAACAAATGTGGAGCTCTGTAGCAGTTTGTTGTGCATAGACAGCTAAATTTAACTGCACCAAGAAATAAGGTTACAGAGATGATATATGACATATCATATATTTAAAGGTACAGAAACCCTTTTAAAAACAGGCTGGATAAAATTAACAAAACAGTATTGTCACTTTGGCTGACTAACGAAGCAGACTATCAACAGCCAGTAACTCTATGTGTTATGGTGTGATTACAAACTATTATCAAACTCTATTAAGTGTTTTATTTAAACAATTTCTTGCCCAAAATCAAAGGAAACATGAAAGTTTATCAAGGCCAAATAATAAAAAGCGACTGAATGAAACTACAAGTTCTAAAGAAATAGATGTTGATATATAAATTAATGAAACCTTTTTTTTCTCTTGTGAATTATCACAAGCAAATAATTGATGTACACTTTCAACAAGCACCGAGCTGTCTAATTTTTGTCTTTAATCACTAAGTGAAACCAAGCTGCTGTAGAGGTGTGACAGTAGAACCTGTAAAGCTGCATGAAGTCGTAAGGGTCCTGGTGTCTGCTTATTTCATGTGCTGCATGCAATTCAGCATCTCCATCCACACAATAGTGTTTGTTCACGGCCAGACTCTTATGAAAAATACATCACAAAACCCTAGCAAAATGTGTCATATTGTAAGGTTGGAGTATCAAATAAAGCTTAGCAAAGCCACATATCAAAAGCTTAGAAAAGGGGGCTCCAGCTGAGCGTGCTTATGGAAATAAGAGCCTGGCAAGTGTTCGATGACAGCCACACCGACTCCATCAAGCTGAAGTGGAGCATGCCCAGTGCGAAGCCACACGCCATATCCGTCAGGTGATGCTTCCCCAGGACCACCTGGGACATGCCCACCAGGAACGCCCACAGCACCAGCAGGATGCGAAGCGGCACGGCCAGAACGAGATGGGACAGCAGGAACTTGGAGACCATGGCGGCCCGACTGGCGTGGGCGGCGGGGAAGGAGTACACGTCCATGGCGATGCAGTCCAGGAAGCCTGGCGTCATTTCCCAGGGGCCCCTCCGCTTAACCAGTCTCTGGAGTCCAGCCACTGTCATGACGTCGAGAATCAGGGCTGTCACAAAAACAACCGCGGAAGAAATAACTGATTATACGTATTAGTGTAAAAGTACAACCAAGATGATGTAGAAATAATCCGTTACACATCCATGTTCAAACATAAAATGTAAAGCCCTGCCTGATCTTTCCGACAGGTTTATCTTCAGCTTTATTGAGACTTAAATGTGAAATAATATATTTTTTTTGTCCTTTTTTTTTAAGGCAGATGGGTGGATATGGTCTTCCCAACTAGTATTCTGGTATATTCAGTATATATATTCGGTATATACCAGTTTGATCCCTCTGTCTCCACACTTTTCTGGTCAGATCTAAGGAATGGCTTTAGTCCATGTTTAAATGTGTTCTCAAACCACTATATCTGAAACAAATCTACATCGCCCAGTCCGTGTCATCCCAATAGCGGATTCAGGTAGACATACTCTCCCTGGTCAGTCATGATCTGCTTCTCTCCTGCTTGATGAAAATACATTATACCTTCAGTCAGCATCAAATATTAATTCTCCTCCCACTGCTGCGGATTTTGACCTCAACGGAATACGATTGATCCCGCACCAGAAAATAATGAACAAGCATTTGAGGCCACACAATGCCCTGAAAACAATGCAACGCTGTCCCAAATCCAAAGATTTACAGCCTTCCAATCAACGCGGCTCCAGCCAGTGGATTTGATTCTCTTTTGCTGTGAATAATGTGAGTTTTCAGCTGAGACAGTGTGTGTTTCACAGCTGAGAAAATACACAGGTGTCGCTATGATTCAGAGCATGGACTCACACTTTTGCTGCATTACCTTCATCATTAGGGTAAATGCTGAATATAGCCAGAGAAAGTTTTTTTTATTTCTAATTTTTTATTTATTTTTGTAACGGGGTTAATCATTCATTTTAACTCAGAAAACTATGTGCGTGCTCCTGTACAAATTGCATTGTGCAGACCGTTTGTCTTCTCTGCAGATGGCCTTGCATTGTCTTTATTTACTTCACTGGCTGCACCTGTGAGGGTCTGGATGTAAGACATGCCTCAGCGGACAGCTGCTCACGCTGTATATTTCATGACAGCCAGTGCAGCATCATTTCTCTGTTCAGAAAAAGTTTGGAAAAGAGGAGACTGATAGTCATACTTGTCCAGGTGAAATGTCTCGGGACCGCATTTGGGCCAGTTTGGAAACTGAAACTGGAGCCATGCACACACTAATGGTTACTTCAACTATACGGTGTTAAACTTTTAACCAGTGCCTCAGGGCGTGAAGATCCCATCCAGTGAATACTAGATTTCAGTCTTGTCCGTTGCAAACCAAGATTAGTCTGAATCTTTCAAATATTTTGGACATATATGCTATTCCTAAGAGTCTTTCACTGTGGAATTGCAACCATCTTTGATTCAGAAAGACTCAACCTTTCAGAGATGCTCTTAAATGTGAAGTCGTGCTTGCTGCAAACTCTCCCAGCACTTTCCCAAACTTCTCTGAGATGTGATGCAGAGAATAAATTCAGAAAAAGCACGTTTTGGTTTTCAAAGGCATATCAAATTCTCTTTTCAACTTTTGTGAAAACCCCTTTCTGTTTTTATTCCGCTTTTTCTCAGTTAACTTGGATCATGTCTAAAGAGGACTTACAAATTGTGCTAAACCTTTGAATTAAAGGCTGTTTAGGTCGGCCTTTTGCAAGGTTTTGTAATTGTGCACTGCAAAATGTGAATCTCATTCAGGATAAGTCTCGTAAATCACTTCAGCATGGCGCACAGAGGATGAACAGTAGATTTGTGGTTTGGAAGTGGGTGAGTGATGTGGCATTTACCAAGCAGCAGGTTGACTAGGACCTCTTGTCCGGCCAAAGTGTTACTCCGCGTGAGACACACGATAGTGCCAATGATCCACGTGATGCCGTGCCCCGTGAGCGCCACCAGAGAGGCCATGGAGCGGCAGCCTCCCCAGGAGGACCAAGGGTAGGCGCACACGCCCATGCGCTTGGACAGACAGATGTCAATGGCGAGGAGGGAGTTCATTGCTATTCCCTTGAAGGAAGGGTTCAGCTGCATGCAGTCCTCCTCTGGCATCTTGTTGGACTCCCTCCTGTCTTTGCTGCCGGTGTCGGTAGGTTCCTCGCTCTGCTGGCTCGTTTGCTGCTTGATTTGACCCGGTCGTTTGGATTTGCCGCGGGTCTCCGAGGCGCCGCTCGCCCCCGCGCCGCGGGTCGGCTGATGGTTGAGGGACATGAACTCGGGTCTGCCCAGGACGCTGTTTCTCTCGCGCGCCCTGGATCTCACAGTCGAGGGCATGCTTGCATAGGAGCCGCGTTATCCTCTCCTGACTGCACGATAACCGATTGGCAATCTCTGGATGATAATTCAAGTGGTACAAGTCCACCACGACAGTGAAATGTCCCAGAATAAAACCCTCTTCACCAGCACCCCCCCCCCTCCTCCTCCTCCTCCCCCTTATGTGGCCTTAATAGATATATTTAGAGCCTCCGGAATGTGCTATGTCCATGCTGTTTATAACACGCAGGCAGGCAGAGTGTATTGAATGGCATCTGCCTCCAGTCTGTCCCAGGAAAACCGATCTGTAGTGTGAGGATGAAATAACAACACGACCATTACGCCTCGAAAACACAGGAAACAGGTGCTTCACTGCGTATAACGCGAAACAAACAAATAAAACTCAGTATAACATGCAATACGTACGCAAACAAACAAAACGAAAAAAGCAAACAAACAAAAAAAACATGGCTGAGATCTTATCAAGACAATGATGAATCATATCCTTACAGGGTGTCTCCAGATCCCGTCTTCATCTCTCTTCTGGATGCAGCAAAAAACCCGAGAAAGTGAACAATGAGGCAAAAGCATACACAAAGGATGGAGACAAGGCAGCCCTGAGAGTGCAGCGCCCCAGCTTCCGTGCGGATTTGACGTAGTTCACGCAACATCACAATTCCGCGTCTGCACTGCGCCCTGCTGTGGAGCGGAGTTCTCCAAGGTGCTTAAAAAAGACAGCTCAGCCGGCAGCAGCGAGCTCTGCATTCACGTTTCACACACCGAGGAAAGATCGTGGCAACAAATATCGGAATAACAAAGAGTCGAGCAGGCTCCGAGGGCTCCAGCCTTCCTTGGACCATGCACGCCAGAAATCATACAGCACAGTAGCAGATACTGAAAAAACCTGCGTTTCACGACATCATTTAAACGCAACAAAACATAAAGAACAATTTTGGGAGCACAAGCCAGAAAATATAAAAGGCAGCAGAACAAACGAGGCAAGTTCAGAAAATAGTGTGGCTACAGTTGATCAGAAACACAATAAAAAAAGGAAAACACATACACACATACAAACCAAAGCACAGTATTTCAGCAAATTCAGCAGCTGAGTAGGCCACAGAATAAAACCTTTACAATGTTGTGTTTTGATCGTGTGTGCTGTTGATGTGATTTGAGAAACGTTATCTTGATTTTGGTCTGATGTTTGTGTGTGTGAAATGATGCATTTTTTATATTCTGCTCTGTTGTTACATTGTTGAGAATAATTGTCTTTCTTTCTGTTATTTAAAGGACCTGTGGGTTTGTGGTTGTTGAAATTCACTTAAAATCATCTAGACTTTATTTTTCAGAGATTACTAATTTATCTTTTAAGTCCTGCTTGTATTAGGCTAAAGTTTAAATGATTCTATGTCCAGGCCACAGCTGGGAGAGGCTCCAGCCCCCCTGCTGGGAATGAGTGGTGGATGTCCAGGCTAGGATTTGAACACAAATGTAACTGGATAAATGAATTAGTCTTCAAATTGCTACTA
The DNA here is from genome assembly GCA_013363375.1 of Menidia beryllina. Taxonomy (NCBI): domain Eukaryota; kingdom Metazoa; phylum Chordata; class Actinopteri; order Atheriniformes; family Atherinopsidae; genus Menidia; species Menidia beryllina. Next base: position 8,770,860 of record JABUIW010000124.1, on the reverse strand, counting down.
AAAGTAATCTTCGGTATCAAACAGAGGCTTTCAGTCTTAGACTTTTCAACGACTGAACGTTAGAAGCTTAAAAGTTTAATTAAATCAAACGTTTGAGTTGTGCCCTAGAAGAACCGAGTGCTCATGTAGCTTTTGTAGAGATTTCGGCTATGATTTACTCCAGTAACTTTTAAGCCGGTAGCTTCTTGTGTCTCATTCCGTTCTCAAAATTACCAAAAGTTTGGCCCGTTCAATAGAAACCGGCCAACGCCTACGTTTCCCAGCGTGCCAGCGAGTTGGGGCGGAAGTGTCGTCATGGAGATGCTTATAAAGCTGCCTTCCAGACCGCTCAAATAGACCAATGCGTGGAGGGGTGAACCTGTCGCCGCTGCTGTGATGGGACGTGAACGGAGGGCTGACAGCTTGTGCAGGAATTTAGGCTGAGCCGCATCCCCTTCCCAAAGAGGGCTGCCACTGTCGGAGGGCTCGAAGTATGTGACAGCTGGCATTTCTCCCGAGTGAGGCGTTTTATTTTGATTTTGGGGGCAGTTTTATTTCATTCAATTTTTTTCTATCATTGTGTTTCAAATTCAAGAATGGACCCGGGGAAACGGACTCAGAAGTTGATCCGGCGCCGTCCTCTGGATGTTACGGTGTCCCGAATCAAACCAGACTGTCGCTCATGAAAATGCCACCTCTCTCGATGGGACGGGGAGATCAGCTGCTGCTCCTGGACGAGAAATAACGGGAGCGAGAGGAGAGCGTGGCGAACGGAATTACCTCTCTGACCGAGGAACTGTGAGAGCCGCCGCCGGCTCCGATTTTCTCCGGGATTTCCCCCCCCCAGCTGAGGACTCTGGAGACCTCGCCGTTTATTGTTTTATAGGTAGATCTCTTTTTTGCATCCCCCCCCCCCCCCCTCCTCCTCCATCATCTTAAAATAGAGTCCAACTCCTGTAATTACACTTCACGATCCTTTAATCCGCAAACGCAGACTATGTAACACTCTTAAACAGCTAAATCACACTTTTTATTTGGAGGAATGGAGGTTGTTTAAATCAATAAAAGTCGTCGCCAGTTGTTTAAAGCGCGTCCTTCACCGACTGTCTTTGTCATCAGCTGGACAGCGTGTCAGCCACTGGTTCATAAACAGTTCAGGGATCAGCTTTGGATGACACCAATGCTGGCATAAAAGGGAATCTGACGCCAAGATGTAATATTATAGTTTAGTTAATTATTTAACGCGTAATTATCCCAAAGCTCACCTTCCATGTGGATGCCACACTCTGCCTGTCATATCTTCTTTTTTTTCTAAAGCTCTTTAGTCGACACCGACATAGTAATTCGGAGGAATAAAAACACTTTACGCACGAGTGAAATTAAGTTAGAGTACCTAAGTTGTGGCACCGTTTACGCACCGGAAAGCATGCGCTCTGCAATATTTCCTACAAGCCTACTTGTCTTCCTGTCCTTTGACATTATTGCATCAAAGAGGTTTTTTTCCTCCCCACGAGACAGTCTTCTCTTTACACGAGCACATTTTGAGCTGGTAAACTATTGTGGGAGGGGAGCATGATTTGGATCCACCTGTGATTCTCCAGCTGTTTCCATGCGTCTGTCTTCTCCTCCTCCAGAACTCTGGACGTTGTTGTGGATTGTGTTGCAATTTGATGCAATGGGCTGCATCCAGAGTATCAGATATAAGCCCAAGAGTTTCCGAGACAGTATCATCGTCCTGGAGCTGAACACTTCAATCGACTCCAATCCCACCAGCATCGACGAGGCATCCAGCGTGGTCCTTCGCTACCGGACACCTCACTTCCGAGCCAATGCCCGAATCCTTGTTCCACCTGTGGCGGCCAAGGAGACATGGACCATCGGCTGGATTCAAGCCTGTAACCACATGGAGTTCTACAATACATATGGGGACAAAGGGATGTGAGTACCATGACCTATTTTTCTGATTGTTCGTGTTTAGTGGACGTGTTTGCTCAAACTTATATCCACATAATATATTTTATGTTTTGAACACTGGACTTCATGTTGTTAAGTTGAAAGTCAGCTGTGGTCATGGCTGCTAATAACTCAGGAACTATTCATATTAGTCACAATTAACGTTTTTATTTAGAGGCCTATATTCTGCCCAGTTGCTTTACAGTTCTTTATTTCCTTCTGATTGTTATATTATTGCTTCATTAATATTTGTAAATATAAATACTTGTCAAATATTTTGTGTACTAATGAATCTGAACGTAGGATTGTTATCACTGATTCCCTTTAAGTAGCGTCTAAAAAAATGATAGCTTTATTTAAATCTGAAAATACAATTGGTGCTGTATGATTTTCATGATTTAATTTTTGTATTTTGTGAAATCAGTGATTTAACAGGTTTTATATGCGATAAACAATATTTAGATGAGACTAAAGTACTTATTTCAAAGGTTCCGTCTTCTCAAAAAGCAAAGTATGCATTACTGACAAAATTGAAACCAGTTTGGAAAATGAGGACATAAAACATCAGATTTTAACATTAGATACTTGTCGATGAAGACACTTGTTACTCATTCAAAGAGGGGGACAATGATTACCCAACGAGAGGAGAAAACCTTTGAAATGTCAGAGTGTCGAGCTTCCTGTTTAAGTATTGCAAATGATGCTAAAATTATATTTCGGGAAAGAATATGCAGTAGTGAAACTTGCTAGTAGTTGCATCTTGACAGCAACAGCCTCGTCTCTGGCAATAATTCTCCTTTTTACAGAGGCCATAGAAAATATGAGGTTAGTTATTACAGCTCTCGTTTGTGGCTTAAAAACCTGACGGATACGAGAGCTGGACATTGGATTGGAAACTTATTGCTGTGACCCCCTCAGATCCATCCACCTGTCAATACAGTTCTTTTGCATCAGTGGTTATTAACAAAACAGACCCAAACAAATTCTCGTTTTACATTCAACTTTTGTGGGCTTAAACTGCTCTCTCTCTGTACAATTCTTTACCCTTTCCTGCTCCTGTTTACTTGTTTACTGTACGAACTGGGCAACCGCATGCTGATCTGAAGTGTACTTTATCTGTAGATACTGCAGAAGACGATGTTTGGTGCTGTGCGCCTAAGATTAGCGTCACAGTCGTCTCCTCACACCCCCACCCCTGCCTGCTGCTACATATTTTGCTCAGCTGTAAAATTTGGCCTCTGCTTAACATTGAGTGAATGCAGGATCAACTTATCCGTGCTAGTAGAAAAGAGAAAGACAGCGAAAAAAGTTTGACAACTTCCAACTTTTCAGCGGCCTCATTGGTGCTTTTCGGTCAACCTTTGTCTCGACCTTTGAAGTACCGAATAATAACGAATCACAAATTTAGGGAAGAAGAGAAGTGAAAGGAGCGTGGAAAATATTGTTCAGGCTGAGGGCTACAAACACTAAGAGTAGTTCACTTGATGATATTTCCAGCTTTAACACTTAGATATTGAGACGCAAGTAAGGAAATTGTAACTGAAAACAGTGTGCTGGGGCAAAGAGCCGTCACTATGAAACTGCTACACTTTACGCTCCAAACAGAAAGACGTGGTATCCTGTACCAGTCAACAGTTTCACATAGCAGTCAATGTCTTTTAAAGAAGCCCAAGTGTCCAAACCTCCAGCTGCCACAGTAAACTCATCAATGCTATAATCTTTAGCTATTGGTAAATAATACTCATACTTTAGAAAACTGTTCCTTGTGTACATTTTCTCCAAAAAAAGAAGCACTATTTAGAAGCAGGTGGTGAGTATCTGCTGAGAATCATCTACCGATGAGCTCTAGGGTGCTGTAATTGGGCAGAACAGCTGAGGATGCTAATATACATGCTTCCTTCGTCGGCCTTGGATGATGCATCCACAGTTCTGAACACATTCATCACTACCCATTCGCACCCCGGGGCTACACAGAGGCTCAGTTTTGTAGCGTCAGGCAGACGGCTCGCTTTTTGTAGCAGGCATGCAAACGTACAAGCATTCCCGAGTCAAACAAGAAGGGAAAAGAATGCTTGATTTTCAGCGCTTATCAAAAATGTTCACGTGACCCGCCCTAAACTGATTTGGCAGTCCTGTCTCAGACCCAGACCCAGACCCAGACACACACACACACACACACACACACACACACACACAAGTGACGAAGCCTGGCAATGCAGTGACTGCTTTATGGATTCCGGTCTCCTCTGTCTAATCTACAACAAACTGTATCTCTGTTACTGTCAAACCTTTCACCTGAAGCATGCCTCTAGAACCCGGCAGTAAAGCCGTAGCAACAGGAAATAAGTTATTTCTATGCTGCCTTTCTTTTGCTCTGATGACACTTGCATGGTAAATGGACTAACCCACAAAATGCTCGATGACAGGAAATTGTTCTCATGACCCGGTGAGAACTGAGAGCACTCAGTCTACAAACGTCTACAACGTTTAATTAATTTTGCAAAAATAAATACATGCAAAACGGAAATATATACAACAGAAATACGCAACATGTGCAAAAGCTGACATGCCGAGGCGTTTCAGTATGACAGCTGAGCAGCTTTTTCTTATTTTCTGTAATAAGAAGTCAACCTTTTTTTTTTTTTTTTTTTTTACAATGCCCGCGGTTCAGTCAAAGACACTCAAACCGCCACAGCAGACCGTTAAGTTGTGACAAAGCAGGCAGTGAAGGCACAAACAGGAAGCGAGGCCTTCCCCTCTCAGCAATAAATCTAAGCAGTGAGGTGGCACGGTCCTATTTGACGTCAAGTTTCTTTACAAAGAACAATGATCGTTAATTTTCCATTGATTACACATCCTATTAATTTCTTAATTGCACATTTGGCATCATGTTTTGAATGTTTTAATTAAAATAATTAAGTGATCCGCATTTCTTAATGTGAAAGAATGCGCATGCAGAAACCGACACATGTGGAGGCTAACATGCTAACCCCCTGAATGAATTAAGTTTAAGTTTTAAATTCCAGAACTTCTACTCAGAAGGAAATGGACAAGAGAACCACAAATACAGTTGAACAAATGTTTCTTAATCTTTTGGTCAAGGCTTGTTATAAAACAATGACAGAAAAGTTAAAATATCCTTTTTTTTTTTTTTTTTTAGAGTTTAAAGGTGGTTGTCATCTCCATTGAGGTCGTTGTATTTTTCTGTGAAACGTTACTCAAGGGGCCAAATCACAAACCCTAACATCTTCCAACTCCTAGGTCCAGTTGGGAGCTTCCTGACCTACGCGACGGCAAGATCCAGGCCATCAGCGACTCGGACGGCGTCAACTACCCGTGGTACGGCAACACGACGGAGACCTGCACCGTGGTGGGGCCCACCAAGAAGGACAGCAGATTTACTGTTAGTATGAATGACAATTTCTACCCCAGCGTCACCTGGGGAGTACCGGTCAGCGACAGCAACGTGCCTCAGCTTAGCAGCATCCGCCGCGACCAGAGTTTCACGACCTGGTTGGTAGCCATCAATCAGGCCACCTCGGAAACGCTGGTCCTGCAGACCATCCGTTGGAGGATGCGTCTTCACATCCAAGTGGACCCAGAGAAGCCGCTGGGTAAGAGGGCTGCTCTAAAGGAACCCGTAGCCCAGGAACAGCCTCAGATCCTAGGCAAGAATGAGCCCATCCCCCCCAACGCCACGGTCAAGCCCAACGCCAATGATGCCCAGGTGCTGATGTGGCGGCCAAAGAATGGTGACCCTGTGGTGGTCATCCCACCCAAATACTGACCTGTTCCAAAGACCAGACCGGCCTTTGATACCTTAACAGTATCATCTTTTTTTTTTTTTTTTTTTAAAGAATTGCCTCTTCACCAGCTCTTTTTGGTTTTAACTCCTCATCGATATTTATTTCCCCTCATTCTGCCTCTGTATTTTTTTCCTGTGATGTTTTAAAAGGACTGATGGAAACATATGACAGGCAAATGAAACCAGCACTGAGGAAGAGACCATCTCGAGCATACCTTCGGAACAAACTGGAGAGAATTAACTGCAACCATTCTACCCTCACACATGGGTCGGGTCTCACTGTGCTAAAATACAAAAAATGATTTAGAATAGCGTTTCATTTTGACTCTTGGAGCCAAGTGACGGTGGGCTTTCGGAGTGTGGGAGGGTTTGAACACAACAGTGCATGACTAAGTCTGCACACATGCTGCACAAACTTTGCGTTTTGAGAACCAGTCGTGGTTTTTATTTATGTGCTGGACAAGAGTGCATTTACTTGTTTTGATGTTGTTTTGTTCTTTACGAGGCAAACTGCAATGGGCGACATAGCTGATTTATTACTTTTTGAGAACATGCAAGACATTCAAGTCCATGCTGCCTTACGTTTACACTGCTTTCCACTGCAAACTATTTAGCCTTAAACAAAGTGCGATGCAGTATGCGGTCATTTGTCCCGTTTCTTCCAGACTTTTGGTGCTGGCATGTGTGGGTTTAGGACAGGAACTCTCACGCAGGGGAAAAAAAAACAAAAAAACAAGTCTCAAATAAAGGCTTTTGTATTTAGCTGCAGTGAGCTTGCAAATCTATTGTCTGAGAAGTGTGAGCAGTATTATTTTTCTCGTTACAAGCAATCTAAGTAGCACTGTTGCCTTGCAAGTGCATTGTGCAACGGAGGAGATGCTCTGTGAGAAGAAGCGAATACAACAATCGTCCGTAGCTCGTAGGAAAAGAGACGTCTTGAGAAAAATCGACTGGCTTTCGCTCTGCAGCTGACCTCACTCAAGTCACTTTATTTTGCTGATTGGCTGTGGTAGAATTGTCTACATCAGTCCATCTCAGGGCCCCTTGGTACTTCCCCCTTGTCTCTTTTTCATCCTTCCTGTCTTGTCTACTTCTTATTACTACAGTCTGCACTGCCCACACTGAACAATCAATACTTCTATTAATAAGGGATGACCTGTCGGTGGACACAGTAGTGGGGGCTGCTTGTGTGCAATCCTGTTTCTTTGCCATTTTTCTTGACTCATATTCATTATTGTCATCTTGGTTATAATTTTTTTAAAAATCCAGATTATTTCTACTGAATTTAAACTACAAAGATCCGTTCCTCATAGTGACATTGATGTCTGTGTCCCGCTTTCATCATCTCTAATCACTAGAACAGTATTCCCTCCCTAACCCTCACTTCCTCTCTCTCCCCCTGCCTCCACCTCTCTTTTCTCTCAGTCTTTATCCGCTGCCGAGGCTGAAAAGCTGAGCAGGATACACGAGAGTTTAATGCCGACTGCTCGGTTGGCATATAGATGACCCACTTCTCTTGACTCCCAGTTGCAGCTCTTGGTGCATGTGGGGTTAGCCTTCCTTTTTCTTTTCTTTTTTTTCAAATTGGCAGTAAATGTGTTGCAGGCTCACACGCATGAACAGAACAACTGTGGTCGGCTAAATATCAGTGCCCAGAAACATGATGCCCAATCAACTGGAAAATCCCCCCCTAAAAGCAGACAAAAAGTAGCTGAATTTGGCATCGCTCTTTCTTTTTATGTCCTTATCATAAATTCGGATGATGCAAACTTCTCACTTCCTCCAGCTCCTGTGGGAAATGACTTTTTACATAAATCCCATCTGCTTCGTTCACTTCGGCTTTTTCAGCGTAGAAGCATCCCCTTATACATCCTGCTATGAGTGAGGATAATGAAATGAGGAACCCGTTTGGTTAAGTCAGACTCATTTTGCTGGTGAAGCCAACAGATTTCTGCGTAACAGCTTAGATTCAGTCTGCATTGCACCGGTTAAAGAATGATTGTCAATGAAGGTTTTGAGATTCTACGCCGATCAGCAGCTGCTGCATGTGCTGCTGCCCACATGACCCTTTACCATACGGTCAGTGGAGATTATCCTTACGTTGATCCATCAAACTCATTTCAGGCTATTTTCTTTATAGGAAATGAAAAATACAAACTCTGGTTTAACAGATGGCATTTACCAAGATCTCAAAGGGTCAACGCTTTGGGGATGTATGAACCGTGTTTAACCATATTATATAAAAAAACAAAAAACATATTGACATTTAAAAGTGATGGTTAATACCACCATAGCATAGAACAACAGTCTTATGGCGTTCTAGAGTAAAGCGCTATGAGCTAAACGTATTAGTGGAACCAGAGGTCACTGTTCTGATTTGTCCAGGGCATGGGCTAAATTACAGCTGTGCTCCAAGCTAATGAATGCTGGTGGTCCATGGTCAGCTGCAGCATGCCTCTATAACATGCTGAGTCACAGGGCACTGAGATGAAGGGTGAAGGAGAAAAGGAACTAAGAGGCCAGGGGGTGGGGGCGGGGGTTCTGGTGTCATAATTAGATCTGCTGTGACACACTTTCTGATATCTCTGATGAATTGAACGGAGCTAAGCCAGCACAGCTAGCATCACTATTCGGGATCAAGTGAGGTCAAACAGCAAAAATGAGAGACAGTCAACAGTCCTTGAGGGGGCAGCAAGCACGTGGGCAATGGGTATAAAAAAAACAAAACAAAACAGCAAACTGGATTTATGCGGACATTAATACCGGCTGAAAATATCACAGAGATTTTCCGAGTCTGACTTGGACGCCAGCCACAAGTTATTTCGATCTGAGGGCTGTAGATGCTGTGGACAGTACCCGGGCCCGTCCGCATACAGTGTCATGTAGCTTTGACACACACAACATGCGGCCCACAGTCTGTGTGTGCGCTCGGGTCCTACTGGAGGGATTCGGTCAGGATGGGGAGTTTCACCAGAACTGTTTGAGCTGTTGTTGAGTCATGAATCTTCCTCTCTGTCTCTCACACACACACACGCACGCATACACACACACACACAGGATGAAGCAAGGTTATGTCCTTGTCAGCGAACAGGGGCTGCAGCTTGCCCTCACAAACACACACAGGAAAAACTACCCCGAGGGGAAAGGAGCAGGCCTGGTGTGATATCTGACTGTCACAGCAGTGTCACATTGGCAGTGTGTACTCATTTATCGGGCTTGCACGTGGAACATCCCAACACATGGCGCATGCTTAAAAAGCCACATACACAAACAGCCCTGTTTGCTAATGGGATCTTAAGATTCGAAATAGGAAACACAGAGAGTGTGTATATGTCATCAACCAGATGCATTTAATGCTATTTTGTAGGAAAACGACACCAAGTGTCTTCTCCGTCTTTCAGTCTGTTAACGATGTCTGTGGCTCGATGATGTGAGATTTGTGTTCACATCTCTGACAACTTCAGCGATGCTTCTTTTATCTAAGCCAGAGAAAAAACCAGATGAATATAAAAAAACGTTTCAGTTTTTTTCCATGTATGGATGGCAAAGCGTGCCAATATTGAGCAATGCCAAAAACTATGCAGTGAGACACTGTTGGAGATGTGTGAGGCCGAAAACCTCCCAGCACTTACTGGCTGTCCTGTTTCTGATTAAATGCGTCTTTACTCTTCCAGAGAAACGTTACAGGTGTAGCCATGCCTGAAGGGCAGTGCCAAGTGAGTGGACGTCTCCTCTCCTAAACCCACTTTGTTACAGTTCTTCAGAGGGCTGCTACCTTTAATTTACATTTTTGTCTCATTCCTCCCCCCACCCCCATGAGACATTGGTAGACACTCAGGGCCACCTGGCTTCTTTTTATTGCTTTTCTTTTGGGTTTCATCCCTCGAGAAACTCCATAGGTCTGTTCACTTTGCTCTTTGTTTTATGTCAGGAAATACAAGTCATTCTTTCAAGTATAACCCCAAATGCAGCACAGAAGTTTGACATGAGCTACTGAGTATGTTTCCTGTTTTGAGCACTGAAATTGTGTGTTCTTTGACTTTTACATGAATACTTGAAAACAGGTTGGTTCTGGCAATTATTTAAAACTGTGAAAATGCACAACACTGGGGAAACAAACCCTGAAAAAAATATATTAAAGGTCTTTTTCATGAATGAATAAAGGGGTAATAATACAAATGTTTGTCTTTCATCTTCCTTTCAGCCATTTCAGATAACAAAATCTCATCTTTATCACAGCTTAAAGGAAACTGTTTGAAACGGACAACCCTGGATTGATAATTCTCATTTGAGCTCCATTTTAGAGCTCAGAATTCAAAGGCTTAAGCATTTTATTGTAACGTCTACTGTGATGCAACCCCCCCATTAATCCAAATTCATTTCAGACAGTAAAGCGTCCTTAACCTTTCAGCAGTATGTTGATCTCATCCGATTCAGTGTTGTCACGGACGGTACGGTGGACAGCGAGGGTCATATTAGTTCCAGCGCACAGAAGAGCACAGCTGTGGAACATAAAAGTTATTTGCAGCTGCTTTGCCAAAGACTACAATTTATTTGTCCACCAAACCCAAAATTTATACCAATTTGGTTCCTGGGAAATTGGTTTTATGGCAGCCGATTGCTCTTTCACTGGACTATTAATGGCACCGAGTTTTTCTCCTTATTCTCTCCAATATACAGCACTCTTAAACTTAATGGACAAATTGGAAAAATTCTAAAAGCACACAAGCTCATAAACAAATCCTGAGGCCACACAACTCAAAGCAAAACACATGACAGTTTGCAAGCGTGTCAGAAGATGTCTACGGCACAATTTGTTGATGTTACCACTTCTCTGCAGAATGGCCATAAACTGCTCCTGATCATGTAGTTTAACCTATAAAGACACTCCAGGATTTCTCAGCAGAAATGCTGTGGTCCAAAAGAAAAAAACAACAACAAACAAAAGGAAATGGTGAATTCGTAAGGGGCTATTTCCAGCAGCGGATCAATTAATTTATCACGTTAAAGTAAGAATTCGTAGCCTGGTAATGGATTTGAAATAAACCACTGTGCCTAAGGTTGCTGTTATGAAACAAAAATGTTACAGAGTGCAACTATGCAGCATGCTGATGTCTTTTTCTTGGAAAGAAAAAAGAACAGGACTCAAAATGCAGGGGAAAGACAAGCCCAGCTTTAAGTTTGGGTATGCAGGCAGCAACACTCCCTTATCCAACTGAAACTGTAAATGGATGTATGGGGCCCTGATTTGGTATGATTATCTTCTTTATTTGGGACGAAGGGGTTATCAGAGGGGGGTCATTCTGAGTTTCAGCTCTAAGTGGCTTTTGAATTTCTTTGTCTACCCAAAACAAGTGGCTAATTAATAAATTAACCACTGTGAAGCACATCGATGAAGTCTTCATCATGTGACATACACGTGACTCATCAAGGACACCAATATGCCAAGTGATCTGTTGGATTTCTTTACCTGGTCGTCCCTGATGATGTACTACTACCTCTTTAAGTGTAAATTGAAAACCTGGAAGTGAAAGTCTAAAGCACAAGCGTGGTGGTAAAAGTTTTTCAGCAAATTCCCAATATTTGACATTTATTTATATCTGGAAGAAATCCCGCATAAGATCTTATGAGCTCCATGTTTATGTGTGGACAGCCCCGAAAGGTTTAACTCGGTTCAGTCGGTTCCAAATGTGCAACCTCTATAATCTTTGCTATCCTGGTCGCATTCCTGAACTGCACATTCATGGCTATATTTACATGGCTGCAGTGTCTCTCTGCACACATCCACCTGTCCCTAGTTGTTATACCGAAAAAAACAAAAAAAAATCACTGCACAATTATTGAGCCAGACTTTACTGTTAATTCTGCCACGCCACATAAAGGGTTCAAGAACCATCTTCCTGTGAGATCTCCGAAAAAATATGAAATACTTTTCAATTCTGCTGCTTGAAGCAGGACAAATCAAATTATTTTAAATTTAGTTACGCTAAATAATTAAATCTACTTACTTCTTACAGTTCCACTTCTTGCAAACATGGACGTCACTCTTCTGTGCAAAGATGTTTGAAGCGCCTGCTCAGATCTGCATGCCCCATCAAAGTGAATAATAAGGAATTTGTTGGTCAGACAGGAGGACCAAAAAGCGAGAGACCACCATACATCTATGGTTGAGCATTCATACAAAGTATGGGACACCTAAATGACTCTATGGCCTTCAGAACCAAAATGTCTGATAGGATGAACAAGGATTAAACAATTTTGGAAAAACATAAACAGGATTTGTCGGTGGAACCAGGCACCGAACATCACAGCATTCATTTTTCCTCCACAGTAAAAAACACAGTGACAGAAGTCAGGATCTAAGGTTGAAAAACAACCTGTGTATTTCAGGAATTAGGCCTTCGGCTGTTCTTCATCAAAAGGTGGGCAAAGTTTGGACGTGCTGCTCATCCAAAGATGGATCAAACTCTAACAAGCTCTGGGTCTAGGGGACGACACACAGCATGCCGTCCACACACACAGCAGGCTGCAACCGGACCGGTTTGACATGAGTAGCTGTAAATCATTTCCAAAAAATGAGGTGAGGAAACTGCCATACTACAAACTGTTTGCATCCTAGTGTATTATACACAGTGGAACACTCAGTGTGCACGAACTGAGGCATTCTGAGATTTCCCTTCTGTCTCAAGGTGTACAATCTCTTCTGATAATGCTCTAGCATCAAACAATTCACCCAATGGGAATTCCACTAAAACATTACACTTGATACTGAGTTTCTAATGTGAGCAGAGACAGAGCAATTTGCCTGTGATGCAGTAAAATAGATCATGCTGGTACAGTCGGACATCTAATGATTGCAAAGTTAATTGAGTTTTATATCATGCAAGACTCTGGCATCAGCTATCCCACATTAAATACCTGCTAAATGAGTCGTTTGCAAAAAGAAACGGGAGGCTTATTTCCGGTAAATGAAATTCTCCTGCTAGAAGATGTCAAAACACACAGGCGACCCAGATTGAAAGTGCCAGAGCAATCCGGTTTCTAGCGGAACACCTCCAGTGTGCGACATTTCTCTAAACAATATTAAAACCTGGGGCAGACTTAAGCAAATCAAATTTGAAACTTTTTAATACCCTCGGAGGCTATAAGACTTTCCAGCGCCTCTAGGTGCCATCCAGAGGATATTATGTAGGTTTTATTAAAATGAATTGCTGCATCAAAGCAGGAAAATCAGCCTCAAGCTTGAGCCTGGTACTCTCACTAATACCCCCTCCCGTTATGTAAGAGCGGCGTTTAACCAACATGTACATCTGGACTACAAGACTAAGCCTTGAATAAGGACAAAAACTGATTATCACACTGGGAAATCTCATTTTCCGTCTCATTCAGCGACAGCAACTGAGCACTGAACACCCCACCAGCTGGGCCTGGGGTACCGGTCGGCTACCCTTAACCGGCTTCTGTGTAATAACGGCATGTCAAGGCGCTGGATTCCACACCTCCCACACTCTGCTGAGGCTTTTGTAATAAAGTCAGACATCACAAGCAGCTCCTGAGGGAAAGCATCTTCATCCTTTGTGCAGTAAAAAACTAAATTGCTTTGTGAGATGTTAAACTGAAGCCCTTAAATGAACCCAGGCCATAATTACCTCGTGTTAATATGTATGTCCTGGTCTTAATGAACTGTAATGTTCAGGGCTCTTTCCTTTTAACGATACCTCTGCTTCAATCTTGACGGCAGCAGACCTGCAGACTTTTAGGTTTAGAAAATGTTGCAAGAGCATAACGAAAAGGAAAGTAGAATAAATTTAATTTAAAGAATCCAACAACTCAAGAACATCAAAACTTTGCTTGAACCTCCATTTCACTCTTATTTTGTGACCACTACTTTTTTAATTAGCTTTAAGAGTATGAGCAAAAGGCTGTTGAGTTAACATGTTTTTAAAGAGACATGAAAGAACAGAAAGAGTCTTAAATGTTCTTCCTATTTGTGTTGAGTAATTAATGACTTATAACAGCAGCAGTTACTGTTTAAGACAAAGTAGTAAAGTATAACAGGGATGAAATTATTACACTTTAACTCAAACAGACTACTTACATGAGTAGTGTTTAATATGCGTGTATTTAGATGATGCTTGCTTCGTAAAAAGTGGAAAACAGTAAGAACAGGGACTATGGAGTTATGGGCAGAAACTGAATCATCCGAGGGGATACTGATGAAATTCTCCAACCAAGTGCTCTACAGCAGAAAATTATAATAAATGTTAAACATAAAACCGCTGCAGTAGTTTGTTTGGCTAACAGGACTCTTTAGAAGGCTAAGGATGAGCAGTATCACATATTTTACATGTGAAAACGAAGATTTGTTACCATTAAAGTGCCCGTGCATTTTCATTAAACACTATTTGGCTAATCTAAAAAATCCTTTAGCAGATCTATACAGCTCCAGTGATTCCAAAATCCTTCTCCCTGACATCCGTGGTAATGCCTGACATCCATGATAATGTCTATTAGATAAGACTTTAAGCCCATTCTCAGTAATCCATTCACATGCAAAGTAGCCAAGTGCTGAAATTGCTGTTGCATGCACCTGCTTTTGTTGGGTCACGTGTAAAACGGCTTCTCCTGCAGGGGCAGGGTGCACAAAAGCTGAGGACTGAATGGAGTTTGGGGGAAATTAAATAGTTCGGTATCAAGCCTCTTTGAAGTATCAAGATAAGCAACTTCCATAATCCCTGAGCGAGTTAAAGACAGAAGGAAAGTGAGAGGTGAGCTGGAGCTGAGGCTGGAAGGTAATTAAAAGTTGGGAGGTTAGGGATGGACCCAATGGCTCGGATGTTATCGTACTCTGTCTGGAGCTCAAAGCTGTTCTTGGCATCTCAGAGTGAATACTCAAACGGAGTGGGTGCGTTCGTATCACCCGCAGCTTCATAGTAGCAATAAATGCAGGCGTGTGAGACAGCGCTGAAAGAGATAAACACATAGCTGGAGGTGACAAGCTGGACACAAATAGAGCTGGTATAAGCAGACTTCAGCACACGTCTACAGGGATTTGACATTTAAAAAACTGAATGCTATGTCAAGAGAATTATTTAGATTTTCTATGGCAATACAGGGCCACAGAACATGGATGTGGACATGGCTGAAACTCGATTCTTACTTCAATTTGACACAAGTTTATGCTTCTCTAAAGCCATTTAAACCCAGATTATACAAGCTAAATAAAAAATGAGTTTTCCTCTAATCCTAAGAGCTAGCATCCTCACATTTGGTAAACAAAGCCTGCAGTTGTCCTCTTCAGACCATGACAAAGAAGGCTATTGTTTCCCCAACTATTTAAAAACTAACATCCAAAAGCAAGAAAAATATTTGTGTCACTACTATTTATCCAACTTTCCTAGTGTGAAGAGGCGCTGAAAGCA
This sequence comes from Menidia beryllina, assembly GCA_013363375.1. Classification (NCBI taxonomy): domain Eukaryota; kingdom Metazoa; phylum Chordata; class Actinopteri; order Atheriniformes; family Atherinopsidae; genus Menidia; species Menidia beryllina. Next base: position 8,755,701 of record JABUIW010000124.1, on the reverse strand, counting down.
TCCCTGTGGAGGAGCTCTGTATAAAATGGAGGGTTAAGCCTTAAATGAGTCAAATCAATTGGAGTACCAAGACGGCACAGAGAAAAACTGAAATCAGAAGAAAGGTTCTGCGCTTCTTTTTCGGCGGATTATTGGATTTGGATTATATACGTGCAAAGAAAATTACCCATTAGGGTAAAGTGTGCGCTCTGCTCCAGATGTTAGCGTTGGGCCGGCTCCCTCAGCGGAGCGACCTGAACAGCCATGCTGGTACAGCGTGTGCAGCACAGGAGACGCTTGAGTGAACGTGATGAGTGGCGCTCAACAGAGACGGCACGCCGTTCATAAAAAAACGCCCAAAGGCTCAGAGATGCACACACAGCGGTGGTGCATCCAGTGGAGATGAATATGTCAGCTACGGATGCGCTGGAGAGATGTTAATCGTGCCCCAATGGGGGTGGGGCCGGGAGCAAACAGAATTAGGGTTGCGACTGGGGGAGGGGCAGGTGGGCGTTTGGTTTGGACAGAGCTATTTTTAGATGGACTCAGTGAAGACAGCTGCCAACCTCTCCAGTTCCCTGAAAGACTGGACTTTTTTTTTTCTCCCTCATCAATGGGAACAATAGCAGACAGGAGCTACGACCTCTGCACGTTTCCGTTGGATCCGTCGTAAAATGCAAAAACTACGAGCAAGACCAAAAACCACTCCGCTTTTAATGTGTTCATCGAGGCCTGTTGTGGAGTGGGTGCAGAAAAGCTCATAAGCTCATCCGCTTTAGCTGAAAGCATTACAGACTTTGGGCTCTGCAACTGCCCCTGTGCCTCTATAAAGGCCTTCAATTGTAATTCTTTACCTAAGACATCAAATAAATCTGCTTCGGAACACACAGCCGGGTGTGAGTGACGCCGCCCCTATGTGTCTTTCACACAGAGGGACAAGAAAGAGAATATTTTTGGCCGCTGATCCATCCCTAATAAAAGTTCTGAGAACCAAATAGTGGATTTTGCCATTTTAAAACAGGTGGCTATTACAGGTCACATCCAATGACCCTGACATTCCTGCGCCTCTTCAAAGTGAGCAGGAGCTCTGTCACACATTTAGCTGGAGAAACAAGATAAGGGCTGACAGAGTGGCGGTGACATGCTCCGCAGACATCAGCTGGGTATTTCACTTCTGTTGCAAGTGGCCACTTGCCATGACATTGTGCCTCCAACACAAGACTTCCAACCCCATCAGCATTCTCACACAGCCCGCTTCAGCTCTGTATGCGAGTGGACGGCCTCCGTACTGCAGATGGAGGAAGGAGCGGCATATAAACAAGGATTTTGCATTCATTACCCAGCCATATAAACATGGCCCGGGGCGCGCTTCCACACTGTTCTCCACGCCACCACATATTAGGCTGCCGTACTTGAAGGCTCGTTTCCTGAATCTATATTCGCAGTCAGAGGGACTTTTCTGGATGCTTTGATTTTCACTGACCAGAATGTTCTATGTAAACCAAAGACCTACTTTTTTTTGTGTGTGGAAATCGGAGCTGAAGCAGGGTTTGCATCACCTAGACTGGAAGCCAATCCTGGACTCACACAGGGAAGGTTTTAGCTGACTCTTTTTCCTTCCCAGACAAAATCTGAAAAATTTAATAGAAAATCTGCCTAATTTTAATGACATTTGTAAATAAAGATGAAGAAACATTCAAAACAACTTGAATTTATTCGAGAAATATCATTTATTTCTAAATGTTCCTGGTAAAATAGACACCAAAGAAAGGCGTTTTGGTGAAAATAATTTGGAAATTACATTTGTTTGCATCAGAAATTAACAAAATGTTTTAAAAAAAATCCACATGTAATCTGCATCAAATAAAGAAACATTTAAAGTAAGCCAGCATTTTTTTGTCAAAAGATTGTTTCTTAAATATATAAACTACTTTGATGAATGACAATATGAGAAGGAGCATTGAGTGAGGATGAAATGTTTGTACGGGATTCTTTTGCTTTGCAGTTAACAACACTTGAATCCACTAAAAGCTAAGGTGCTATGTTAGCACAAGATGAAGATTAAAGAAATCACCTGTAAATGCCCCACTGTCAACTGTAATTGATCATACATCACCCCGTATGCAGCTACCATGATGTAGCACTAAGGACTTTATGCTGGCAGAACAGTCAGGGAGGTTGTTGATTTATTTTTTAAAACCTAGCTTCTCCAGCCAGCAAATGATTGAGTACTTGATCTGGAAAAAGACAAGAGAAGAAGCAGAAAGAGAGAAATGAATGAGAGTTTAACCCTAATGAACTATTTTGAGACTATTTAATGTTTTAGCTAAGAAACTATACATATACACACACATATATATTCAAATTGATTAACAAACTGATTTTGTTGTTTTACAGACACCTTCGCTTTGACGGTAAGACTAACTCAATTATAAGCAGAAAGGATATTTAAAAATTCCCAGTAACATTCCTTTAGTCATGTCTTTGCAAAATTTATTTTACAAAGTTATGTCAAAATTATGTCATATGTTCAGAAGTCTTGTTTTGGAAGTTCATCAGAAATTATATCTAAGCTAATCAGACCAGGAAAATTAGAGGGAGAGGAGAATTATCAACATGGGAATGTGTTCGATAGGTTAAGCCCCATCTCCACACACTCATACACACTTCAGAGAGCATTCCACTGGAACACACCCCGGGGAACGCTGGCTGCCATGTGACACACTGCAGCAAATGGAGGGGTAGCAGTTTGACAGAAATCAGACTGATGGATGCAAGGTAGAAAAGAGATGCATTGGGAGGGGAAATGAAATCAAAAGATTTAGGGGGGAGTTACACCTCCAGACACTTGAAGGTAAATTTACTACACTCAGGGACTGAAGAGTATTTGCTGTCATAGCTTTCTAAACATGTCGGCAATGTTTCTTGATAAGTCCTTAAGAGCACGAGGCAAAAAAAGAAGATTAATTAAATTAGTTCAGTCAAAAAGTTGCTTTGGACAGAAAAGACGAAGAGGAGGACGCAAACGAGGTGAGGATGTGGTATAATAAATCAGAAAGGGTTCTACTGGGAGCACTGTAGTGGAAGAAAAGCTGTAAGGCCACGGGCAGAATGAACCACAGATGTACAGAAGCGCGGCTCTGTCTGCTCATCAGTGCACACTGGAAACTAAATCAAAACTAGACGTATTGACTACACTTACTGGTTTGCAGACCCAAAGGTGTTTCCGGAGAACCCTACAAAATTGAAAAAAAAAAAAAAAAAAAAGATAAATAGGATGAGCAATCTCAGTCCTGATAGAAGTCTTAAATCTACAAGCCAGATGTGTGTCTGTTCTGGGACGGAGTAGGATTTATGACGTTCACTAGGCATAGAACCAACCACAAAGATACTGATGGCTGCCCAAAAAAAGGTAAAAGGTGTCCGAGTGAGTTATAGAGACCACAGAGAGGTGAATGAATGAAAGCGGAGAAACAGCTGGACGGGAACTTTACTAAGTTCCCATCTTTGGACTCAAGGAGACTTAAGTAGCTGTCTCACCTCCCGTTTGTGGCTGTTGACCAAAGCCTGAGAAGCTGCTGGGCTGAGTTCCAAATCCAGTGCCCTGCTGGGACAGACTCCCGAATGACGGAGCGCTCTGACTGGCGAGGGCCCCAAAAGAGGGGGCGCTGGAGGGTGAGGCAAACCTGGAGGCAGAGGAAGATAGGGGCGTAAAACCACAAGGTTAGTTTTAGTGCCTTAAACTGAGGACAGCAAATGAAGGACAACATTAAGGCACTACTCTGGGTGCCATATTTAAAATCCGAGACAAAAAGAATGGTGGCAAAGGTCAACAGCAACACTGATGCCATTCCTTAGACCAAGTATCCATACACACACGTCATCCAGATAGAAGATTTTACATGGGGCTTGTGTGTTTTTGCTTGTCCTATTGAGAGGCTGGGACGGATTTAATCCCTTCAACAGGACCCCCCACCCACTGACCCTCAATAGAGAGAGGAAAAAAGGGTATGAGGACAACAGTGAGAGAGATAGAGAGAGCAGGCCAGTTTAATCTGCAGGCGGCATGACCCTGGACTGGGATTATCTCGGGGCAATAATCTACACCAGCACAGAGATCCATAGTTTCAGGCCTGTAGCCATGCTTACTGCACGATAAACACATACACATGCTGGAAATGACCAGAGGGATAAGCAGATTAGATACTCCGTTTCAGACTATGCAAAATCAAATTGGAGTTTGACTTCCAGAGAGCTGCGATCATTTATACGGCAGAAAGAAATCACCAGCTCGCAGAGAGTAGCCTGACAATTAATCTACACGAGTTCAATATCATAAGTAAACAAAAAGCTTTGGCCCTTTAATTTGCTGAGAAATGTGTCAAACTAAGCACCCCTGATTTTCTGATCATCCGAATGCAGTCCAGCTTTGTGCGCTTTATTTGTGTGAACACAGTTTTTCTGAAACATACGGCTCCATGCTGCAGGAGGAACCCTGCTGTTCTTCTCTCTGACATGAGATAAATCACTAGAATGAAATGCATTGGATGACTTCCACCTCAAATATGGTGTAAGATGGTGCCTTAAATAGTAACAGCAGTATAAAATGTTGTATTGTTTTTAATACAAGGGAAGGAGAGAAAAAAAACATTAAGAATTACCAAAAAAAAAACAGACATTTTCTGTCAAACCTTTAACAGAACATGGACATTTCTTACCCAAAGCCACCCATGTTGGAGGCCGCTGTTCCCTCTCCAAACACTTTGCTAGTTGAGGAAGTCATGGGGTTGCTGAAAGAAGGGCTGGAACCAAATGAGGCGGCAGTGCCAAAAGCTGGGGAACCACCAAAAGAAGGGGGACTTCCAAAAACAGGGGCACTGCCAAAACCACCTGCAGAGGGAAAAAAAATGAAGGTTATGAGACAAAAAGGGAGTTACCCTGAAACACAACAAAAAAGTCATGTTACTTCAACTTACTTAACTAATTGACAGCAAATTGTGTCTCACTGTCTCATTTATTGGGAGTCTGAACTGGCACAAAAGTGCAAAATTAACAGATAAAGATATCTTTAAAAACAGCATTTTAAGCCACATCTCAACCACATTTCCTTTGCGGTAGTCTTGCTGCATCTATTCCCCATTACGGCTCAGTGTGCTGCGTCCAAAACTTTGGAGCGGCACAGTGACAGCTTACAGGCGGGATGAATACTTCACACCAGTTCCAAGCCTCTGAGTGGCAGGAGAGAAAGAGCGCGCTGAAATTACAGCCTGACCAGCAACATGCCCCAGTAAATAATTGATTGGGCTAATGTAACAAGATTACATTCCCCTTACAAAAGCCTATGATAGGGCATCGGTCTGCTGAGTGGTACCAATATATCCCAGTGGAGCTGAGCGAAAGCTTGGGGTGTAATCAACCACTCATGACAAAGAAAGGGGGGTTAAAAAAAACAAACCTGAAGGAGCTCATTTTAAAATTCCACAAATGCGGTACGTTTTGAGAAATGTAAATGAGTCAATATGCTTGTCATTCATTCAAGTTACCCCCCCCCCATCCATTTTTTGATTTAGGGAAAAGCTGAAGTACACGTGGTAACTTAAATCATGCGATTAAAAAAAAAAGCCTTCCATTTGCAAATTCTACGTGAGAAAAATGCTGAACTGCAACACGAACAGCTGCTGCTATGCTTTGATAGCCTGACTGAAGCAAATAAACACTGCAACGTAATCAGTCTGTCCAATTCTGAGGTCTTATCCGAGACCACAATCAAAAGGATTTGTAAAAGTCACCACTTATGTGGCATCCAGCTCTGATCTCTCAACATCATCTGTGAATAATACACTAAATATCTATAGACGGAGAATAAATTAAGGACATGAACATGTGTAAAAAATATCAGACAGCTTTTGAGGGGAAAAAAAAAAATCCCATCCAAAAGCAGGAATGGGAACGCAGCCGTTTCTATTCTTACGCTTGTTGATTCTTTTCTGATCTGATGATCAATGACATTTCGGTTTTTGCTTTATTCAGCTATTCTCAAACAAGCAATGAAGACAATCATTTAACTGTGATCAGTTGTCTCAAAGGTCGCAAATACACAATTGAGTGTAAACGATTGAAAAAAAGAAAACCTTTTAACTTCTTTAACCTTCAAACTCAACACTGACAGGGTGACGTCTAGAGGCTACTTGAAAAGGGGCGGGAGCTGTGGATAATCACATGACTGGAGTAGGAATCATTTTACCCAGCTTCCTTCAATGATAAACTAAAGCTGGATGTTACTGTATGTGTGTTGGTGATGTTTTTGTGTTCTGGCAGGTAACCGCAGCTTCTGTCATTTTAAGGTGAGGAAATAACAGGTGAGCACTGAGCGTGCTGCTGTGTAAAATAGATTTTATGTAACGCCGTGCAGAGCTGTTACCGTAGAAACTACATCTCATATATAACTGAACACCATCACTCGGGAAGGGAGGCACTGTTAAATTAGTCTATCGCACATTAGCATAGAAACCATAGCTGATGAGTGAGTGTATGGATTTAATTAAAATATCCTTTAATTACATAACAGCACTACCCTTTATAAGCCTTATCACTTCCTCTGTTCCAATTAAATAAACAAGTTCCCTAAGGAGGTAAGGACAGCGTATGAAAAGAAATTGTCGGAGATTCAGAAGTCCTTGTGCATTTCTTTGCATTTACTCTCAGTGTTTTATGTGCACAAGCAAAGACAATATTAAAGAAAGTGCAATCTACCAGTTTTTGCTGGTGAAGAGAAGGAGCCAAAGCCTTGGGAGGCTACGCTTCCGCCTCCGGTGCTGAAGGTCCCACTGGTTTTTTGCTCCCCAAAGGAAGACTGACCAAAGCTGAAGGCCTTGGCCCCACTATTCCCAAAAAGGTTACTGGGTCCTGACAAGGCAGAAGAACGGAATCTCAAAAGGAGGGAAACAAGGAACGTCTCTCGCCGTCATTGCAGGTACAATGTGTTCGTTTTCTTTTTGAGCATTAAAAACAGACTGAGACTGTTCTATGAGCATACCGGTCTGAGAGGCCTGCCCAAACCCTCCAGTAGCAACAGCTGTGCCAAATGGGTTCTTGTTGGCTGCATCTTCGCTTGGTTTGCCTCCCAGGCCACTGAAGAATCCTCCAGAGGACGGGCCTGCTGTGCTGGCTGAACTTGAACCAAACAGACCCCCACCACTTGACGGCTGCGGCTGGTATAGAAACGTTAATCACACAGATGAAGAGTTTCTCTTCTAATGGCAAGAAAATCAATCATAGGCTGATCCGTTAGTCAAATGGTGGCTGATACCTGTCCAAACACGCTCCCGGAGGCGGACTGTTGGCCAAAAACAGGCGTGGCAGCAGAGCAGCCAAAACCTGGGATGGAAGGCAAAAATAGCAAGGATGAGAGAACACAGGTTGCCAGGTCCTGTTTGCTTCAACAATGACAGATGTTACTGCCTAAAGTTGTGTACCACACAACTAGTTTTGAGTAGCACGCCAATTTGACACAAGAAGAGAACAATATCCTTTTCTCAATCATTCCCACAAAGAAATTTTGGAATTACATCAGATTTGGGTTAAGGACAGAATAGAGAAAAAAGAAGAAACCAAAAACTAAGGAAATTATCAAGGTAACCATTGAACACATTGGGTTCTAGCTCTCACTCACCTGATGACTGTCCAAAGCTAAATCCTGAAGACGAGGATGTGGTTGTGTTACTTCCAAACACGGGTCCTTGTCCAAATCCAGAGCTCTGCCCAAATGCTGGGGTAGTATTTTGTCCAAACAGCCCCGAGCCTGTGCTGCTGGCTGTGTTGGCACTGCTAGTGCCAAAAGAGAAGGAATTTGCGCTGCTAGCAGTAGAAGAACCAAAAAGACCTCCCCCTCCAGTTGTTGAATTACTCGAATTTGCCCCAAATGTGGATTGGGCAAACAAAAAGCCACCAGATGTTCCACTGTTGCTGGCAGGCTGGCCGAAGCCACTCATCTGACCAAAAACAGATTTTCCAAAACCGGCTCCAGCTGATGTTCCAAACCCTGATGAGCCAAATCCTGTGGACGCTGGGGCAGAGGAGGCCGGGGGGGCAGGGGAAGCGGGGGCGGCAGAGGAGTCAAGTGGGGGAGAGGAGGCGGGGGGGGCAGAAGAGGCTGGGGGGGCAGCGGGTTGCCCAAACACTGCGCTGGTGGCAGTAATTGGTGCACTACTGGAAACCGCATCAGTGGTGGTGGTGGCTGCGGGGGCAGCAGTGTTGATAGCCGGGGAGGCTCCAACCGAGCTGCTGTCCGTTACTGCGGGAGCAGTAAAAATGGAGCCCGGATTTTCAGAAGGGGGCACCTGGAATACTGCCGGGGCTGCCTGGGACACGGGTGTGGCACTAGTAGCAAAAGCTGAGGAGGACACTGGGGCAGCGGCGGTGGACGGCTCTGAAGGGCCCTCCACTGCGGAGGGAGCGCTGGCCTGTCCTGGGGGAGCCGCTTCTGCCTGTGCACAGGTGCTGGAAGGAGGGTCAGGGGTCGGGGTGGGGGGAGTTGTGGCCAAAGGAGGTGCAGGTGTTGGTGCTGCAGGTGGTGCTGCTGGTGGTGCTGTGGTTGCTGCAGCCTCCGCGACGGCTGCGTCCGCTGCAGGGGCGGCAGCTACGGGCTGACCGCTGCTCTGTGCGGCAGCTTCAGTGACAGGTGGCTCTTTGTCTGGTGTCGTTGTGGGTTCTGAAGGTTGTAGGGGAGCCTTTTGTTCCTCTGCTGCCTCGGAAGCGGCTGACAGAAGACTACCGAAAGATGCGGGCAGAGCTGCGGCAGCTGAGCCGGATGGGGGGACAGAGAAAGCTGGTTTGGTGCTCGGTTCTGGGGGCTTGAACAAACTGCCGGATGCTGGCCCCGTCGACAAATCTGCTGCCGCAGAATCTTCAGCGGACTTTTGAAGACCCGTCCCAAAGCTAAACTGCGGTGGTCCTTTGGCCATGCCGAGTCCTCCGTCCCCAAAGGTAAACGCAGGTGCAGGCTTCGTGGATGAATCCTTAGCTTCTTCGCCTTGGCCCACACGCAGTCCAGAGAAACTGCCCAGTGTTTCTCCTCCTGCCGTCTTTGGAGGCTGTGGCTCTGTCCTGAAAGCGTTTGTAGTGGAGGTGGGCTTGGCTGCTTCGCCTGACGCATTAGGAACCAAAGAGGAAGACCCACTGCCAAGAGCAGGAGAGGTGGACTTTGGGGTCAGGGAGAATGGCTCCTCTCCAGCCTGACCAAACAATGCCTTGCCATTTCCGCCAAAGGAGAATTTATCCTTAACTGGAGACATGAGAGAGCAAATTAAATTAAAGTGGCCAATCATTGTCATGATAACAAACCTTTGCAGTGTGTTTTACCTTGTGACATTCCAGCTCCCGCTGTGACTGAGGAAAAACTGAACCCCACCGCTCTGAAAAGCAAGAATTAAAGTCACAATGTGAGAGCAAAGAGACAATCTCTAACATCTTTAATGGGACATATTTCTGAGGGGAATATAATGTATCTAGAGGGTGTGATCCTTAAAACATCTTAAATTGCTAATAGACAGCACAGTATGCGGAGGCACATTGCATGTCCATTCAGACTTGCCTCACCTGCATGGTTAAACTAGCAGGAGGGGGAATAAGGTATGAACTTATGAAGCGGCTTTCGAGCACAAAGATGCAATATTTCAACTTGACAATTGGATAATATAAAAATAAATAAGTCAGCACAAAAAAAATAACAATTTGAATGGGCATGATTTGACACTTGGACATCTCAAAAACTAAAATGCGTTATTTATTGTATCATGTCTTTATGACAGATACAAATCCTTAACTTGTGTTAGTATTACTTTCTGATCTGAGAATAATTTTACATTTATTCATGTAAACTCACCCTGAACTGAAGGAGAAGGCCTTGCTGGGGTTTTGCTCCACTGAGCTAGCAGGGACCACAGACACATCAGGTTTGGCTGTCTGCCCTGCAGATGAAAAATTTGGGAATTCATTAAAGATTTGTCATGGCATAAAAGTCTCATGCAGTGTGGACTGCAATTCGGCTACTGTGTAACCAGATCGTGGACATAGAAAAAGTGCTAACATGTCAGCCAAAGGTGTGGAGGCAGCCTTTGTTATCTGTGTTAAATTTGTTGTAGAGCTCAAAAATGTCTCTAATTGAACAGTATATATCCACAAAGGGGGAATTCATGAATGCTTACCAAACACAAAACCCGTCTGTGGGATGGACGTACTTTCAGTGGTCATCTTTGGGGTAGTAGTCTGCAGAGAAGGGTTTAAATACAGTAAAAGGCAAGTCATCAATACATTGACGCAGGCATCTGCCTTTAAAAGAGACTGCTACAGGCTACAGCTTACACATATTTAGCTGGAACTTAGAGAAAAAGAAATAGTGTATGTGTACAGGTGCTTTTGGTGATCAGTACATGTGGGGTGATTCCTTTAAAGTGAACTTGGACCAGCACAAGAACAAGATTTGTGTGAGCAGTTGCCCTCTCAGCCAACTGCAATTTGTAGCACCAACATGGAATGAACCTGAGACATTTCTCACCCGAGCAGTTACTGCTCTGTCTTCAGAGGCCAAACAGTCAGCAATCTGTGGATTCTCACATATTGACGGTTCTCACAAGTTGATTTTGAGTTCTTAGGCAATAGAACGCAAACTAATGAATATATGTTGAAATGTTTGTGGAAGTTCTCCAAATACCAAAAGAGTGAATACCTTATCAAACCTAGTATAAAAAAAAATCAGGCACATTCATTGATTCTTAAAATCTCAAACTCCAGAAAGAGAGAGAACATGTCGTTTGTCAGGATAAACAAGGCTGACAACAGAACATCAACACATGAAGAGGTGACTGACATCTTTGGGAGGGAGGGATCGCTCATACTCACTCGTTTAACTTGGTTGCTTGAAACTGCTGCAAATGCCTGGCCTGTAGGATCTGGCACCGAGGAGCTGGGGAAAGTCAACAGATAGGGAGAGCAGAATGTGTTCACACGGATCCTTTACAAAGCCGAATAATGTGAAATTTGGAGTCCATGTTCAAAAATACATTGAAGGATCATGTCCTGCAAGGACAGCAGAAAACTGATCTCTCGAACAACCACCTCCAGATATCATTTTTTCACATGAGAAAACATGAATTTATTATACATTTTAGACACAGGAAAGAGTGAATAAGAGTCCTCAGCTGCTCGCTTACAAAATATCGATAATAATCAAATATAAATAAACCAAATCAACACTGACTATTTTGATCAAATACCATTAACTCTACAACAATATGGGCAAAGGCAGAGCCCACGAAATCCTGATGAACATCCCGATCAGCGTGCCTAAAATAGTAGGGTGGATGTCTAAAACTTGAGTGGCTGGGTGGAAGAGGCATACTTATTTTATATGGAATTCCACCTAATCCAATTGAATATTTCCCTCAGAAATAGGGATTTTAGACTAAAAAACATGAAAACAAACAGCTTATAATGAGACCATTGCAGAGATGCAATGCTTGAGGAAAGAAAAGCAGTACGATCAAAGACAGTGGCCTCCGGTCAGTCGTATGCACACGCTAATATTAGCTGGAATCAGAGACTTGATAAATAAGTACTGAAGTGACATGAACAAAACAAACGCTTGACCCCCTCGAGGAGTTATCGAGGCAGACTGCTTACTCAGTTTTCAGAAATTCATGAGAGGATGTGACACCAGAGCCCAATACTATGGGTAGTGTTAAACAGTAAAGGCATTTGATGTGTGAAAAAGGTACTTAAAAGTAGAAAAAACGCAATTATTTGTCCAATCCAGATCTCTTGGGAAATATGCTAATCACTCTCCAATTTTATAACTCAGTGACTTTCGATGTTTCCCTGCTTGAACACAGCTGGCTAAAGTAAAAGAGAGTTACTGGGCCTTCGCAGAACTTGGTGGCAAACTGTTGAGAGGTCTGTGGTGCAGGGAAGCACCAAAACTCTGCAGGGCAGAAGGTCCTGAGGGCCGGAGTTACACAACTCTGTTCTAACTTGTTAACACCTTAATGTCTATGTAAACACGCCATGATGTCCATAGAAACACGTCACTGTTTTGTTTTTCATAAATCAGTCCTTAAAAATACTTTTTTTATTACATTTTTTAAAATGTTTGTTAAATGTTTTTTTTAAATATCACTGTCAACAGCAATATGTAATTTAATATATTTAAAATGTGATATTTTTCTAAACTAAACAACTTCAAAATGGAATCATAACTCTGGAAGGTGATTGGTCATCTTTATTTAATTTTTTCTTAAGGTTTACCTGATGATAGAGGAACCTGGCCCTTTGTCCCTGATATCCTGAACATTGACCACCTGGGTGACAGTTTTTAAGGTGGACTCTGTTAAGGAGGTACTGACCACACCTGGAAGACAAATAAATATATCTATAAATATTTGAGGACATGTCACAGATAAATATAAATATTATATATATAAATATAAATAAACAATATATAAATATAAAGAAATAAGACATAAGAAGCAAGTAATGATGAAAATGGACTGTTTTTATGGTGATTTTTAGCCTGGGTAGAGCTACACTGTGTTACCTAGTCTCTACCCAGCTTCAGACTCTTTAGTTTCAAAGACTATGTCTCCCTCTGGTGACTAATAAAGGGCATGGCCATACAACACAGAACAATCCGCACAGCACAGATGAAATGAGCACCCACATTACTATGTTGCTGTGGATCAGCTGGTTCAGGAGCTAATCACCCCCCCCCAAAAAAAGTCTGCACTTTGCTGCACGTTTTTTCTTACCTGGCTTCTGATTGGCCATCTGTCTGCGCAGAGCAGCAGTGGCTGCAGCTTGCTGGGCAGAGACGGTGACAGGTATGGTTCTCTCGGCCGGAGGGGCTCCATGCTTCACTGTCTTTGTGGCAAGAGCAGTGCTATCAGCACTGCTGAGGTTGATCTTATTGGTTGGAACTAAAAAATACAACATTGATGAAAGAAAAGCGTTTTTTCAAGTGTTGAACCTGCACTTATTCTGTGACCAAATGACTTTTCAACCACTTGGTTTGCCTTACCAGGGCTGGCGATTGGGCTGAGTCCAAAGCCCATACCGGGCACCGAGTGAATCTTTGGAAGAGGGGTGGACTGGATGGCTCCAAAGCCTGGCTGGATAGAGGGTGTTCTCACTACTGTGGGGTGTCGGGGAGTGGGCAACGCTGGAGCCACTGCCGCCATTGGTGGAGGGTGTAAGGGCTGCAGTTCCTCTTCTTCCAGTTCCAAGGGAGGCGGGTGAAATTCCAGGGACTGGGAAGATGTTGAGCTCACGTCGTCAAGGTCCTCATAGTATTTAGGCGAAAGGAAGGCTGAACGAGACAGGTTGGCTGAAAGAAAAGAAAACCAATTAATCTAAATGAACATCTTTCTTTTGTATCTTTTAGAAAAAACTCCCCAGGTTTCATAGATTAATTATTTACTTTAGTACACAGTTAAGTCTTGTGAAGTCTGTCTATAGATAGATCCCTCAGTATTTTTTGAGTTTACAGAGCAAAGCTGAGGCGCAGTGGAAATTGTGATGATGCAACCATAAATTTGGATCACCTGGTGCAGTAGAGCGCACAGGGGGCATCTGTCCCTTAGAGAGGAAGTTGCGCAGCTGAGACTGTTTAGCTGGCGATATTTTGACTGCTGTGGAAAAATACAGTGTTAGAACGTGAAAATGAACACAAATTGTATCTTTTATCATCACACATCATAAAGAAATTATTTTTTTAAAACCTGGAGATTTGGCCTTTGTCTGTGGAGGGGTGGTATCCAGCCTGGCTTTCATGAGTGCATCTTTTACACTCTCCAGCTCACTTTCTAAACTAATGAAGAGCAGAGGCACAAAACATTTATCTGATCTGAGAGATGCATACACCGCTGTCTTTATCTCTTCTTATCTAAAATGGTTCTTTCTAGAACTAATTTATCTCAGACATTTCAGCCTTCTCCTTGTCAGGGCCTACCTAGCTGTGGTTGCTGTAGCAGGAGTTGGTTTGATAGTTGGAGGGGATGTTTTGCTGTAGAGTCGTAGTGATGAGAGCTCCTGAACCAGCTGATCCAATCTGTTCTTCTGCTGGTTAATGATGTACAGGTTGTTGGAAAGCGTATTGAACAGGCCCTCCCGTCCGGGAACAACCATGTGTCTGTGAAAATGTAAACAATAGTGAACCAGAGTAATGAATGAACTACAACACAGATTGTTCACCCGAAAACCCGGTTGAATTGCTGGCAGGATTATTTGTAATGTCAGACACTCACTTCTGCTTCTTTTTCTTGTTCTCCAGATGTTTCTCCCATTCCACATCCAAGACATCATTAACATCCTCCACAGCAAATGTGACGTACTGGTAAAGCCTGCGAATCTCCTGAGAAAAGACAAAGAATTCCAGAGGATACTCGGGACGTGCAAGTGCCTTAATCAAACGATTTATTTTGAGTAGTAATACTTTAAAATCCAGTTTGGATCATTTGGATATTCTTTCTAACCTTGAGCTGTTCCTCGCTGCGTGGATCCAAAGGTCTCTTGTACAACAACTGTCTGTAGTTTTTGTCTTTGCTCAGCTCACCCTGGATCTTGGCTTCTTCTGTTCCAGCAAAGCCCTCCAATAAGGAAGTCTTCAGTGTGCCAATGTCACCATGAAGCGACTTCAAATCAGATGCAACGGTGGGGAAAAAAACGACAAAAAAAAAAACATTTAAGGAGAGATCATAACCTATTTGCCAGCCACATCATTGTAAATTTGAACACTGGCTCCACATGTTACAATAAGAGAAAAGCTGACATTTTTTCAAAGCAACAATCATACAAATGTAAGGTAACGATTTTAGAAAAATGGATTCTGCAGCAGAGGCAGCTGTTTAGGTTGGTACTTATCACTTAAGTAAGTTCTTGGGTTAATATAAACATGGCCTGAATATTTAGTTTTTTAAAAAACACATTAAAAAAACATGGCCTTACCTCTGTGGTTTCTTTGATCTCCAGGGTGAATAGATGTAGGTCCTCTGACTCTTTTCTCAACTCCCGCATCTCTTCATTACTGCCAATTTTAAAGTCAGCTTTTGCATTCCTCGACTTCAGGTCATCCAGCTCCTTCTGGAAGTGTGCGATCTGATGGCAAACCATGACAAATATTTTAACATGATGTATGAGCCTATTATTCAACAACCCTTTGTATGTAACTACAGTAAATAGACATTAATAGATAATAAACATTAATGTCCAGTGTAATCACACATTCTGCATGATGTAGAAAGCTAAAGGCAGGTTACAAAAGGTGAAGGAATTTATTTTTCACAAAAAAAGGAAAAAAGGAGAAAAAAATGCATCTATTTTTCTTAATGTGGGTGCAGCAGGATACACAGACTCACCACATAGGATAAAACGTTAGCTTAATTTCATTTACCAGTGAAGTTCTTTTTCACTAAGTGAACAAAATACAAAAAAGGAAACCACTGTATGATTCCAGTTATGAATTGTTATTTCTCACCTCTTCCAAAATGCCGGCCATAATGGGATCAGACTCTTTCTTTTGCTGTAGCTGTTTCTCCAGCACCTTCATGCTAACCGCTGCCTGCTTCAAGAGATGATACATATATAAATACCTTATATGAATAGCCAATTGTTACAATTTTACTGCTTTTGAACCATTCTTGCTCTCTCTGCCTGTTGTGGTGGAAGGTTGCCAAGTTACGTTGTGATAACAACTGAAGCGGTTTATCTGATGAAAGGTCCAATATTACCCAAGGTCATGTTTTTCAACTGGCTTTCATTTGATAAGAAAAAAGACATTTAACCCAAAAGATGCCATTTTGATACTCATGCGTATTGCTAGGAATGTCACACTTTTTTGTAACTAACAGGTTAAAGAAGCCCTGTTAAAGCAATGTCGGCCCTTTCCCTTACAATTATTTACTTCATGGAAACTCAACCGACATTCTCACTCACAATAAAAGTGTACAATGTAAGCTGCAGTTCAAGTCTGTCTAAGATGATGGGGGTCAGGACTGAAAAGTTAAACACTGAAAGTTAAATAATAATAGCAGACTCTCTTTTGGTATAAGTGAAAGAAAGATGGGGTTGCATGGCAGGCAGCAGGGTAGATTGCTAATACAGCACAATCACAGCCAGAGAACTTCACTATAATGAGATGTCGCAAGCTGGTAAACAATCAAAATAGCTAATCAATGGTTGCCAATGCAAATACAAGCTTTCACGAGACCTTCAGAGATGTCTTCTCTAATTTAAGTAAAGAGGAGGAAATAGTCCTGAACATACAGCCAAGAAGAGACAAGGCAGCTTTCCAAGCTTAAAGACACTACACAAGCGTTCCCCAAAATTCACACGCTGCCGGCAGGCATGGCAATCGTGATGTCAATTAAAAGCTGTTTTCCAACAGAATGACACATATTGTTTGAAAAAATGTCATTATCAATTTGTTCCATGAGGACCGGGGCTAACAGTTTACAGAACAGTTATTCACAATCATCGACTAGATCTGAAAAATTTACGAATACCTGCGAAAAACTGAATTGCGAAAACTAACATGCGAGTTGTGGCATTTCCTCACAACAAACAGATACCTGTGGAGTTTGTAAGCGGGCTTGGCCAGCAGGAGTCGGCTTCGGTACCACCGCGGCAGGTGTGCTGGTTTGTACCGGCCGCGCTGGGACTGAAACACAGCAAACATCATCAAAGGAGCCACCCATGGTAAAAAAAAAAAAAATGCAATAAAGCTTTCAATATTCACATGATTAAAAAAACAAAAAAATGCATCATTACCTAAAGCAGCTGCTGGCTTAGTGGTTGAGAGGGAGGGGGCAGTCAAACCACTAGAACTGGAAACAGGATACTTTGGCAGTGAGGAATTAAAGGAGAAAGCCGGAGCTGGAGTCTCCACAGCGGAAAACCTGAAGAAGCAGCAAAAATTATTTGAAGTAATTTGTCTTAACACCTCAGAATCTCTCTAAGAATATCCCAGATAACAGTTCAGTACCTCTCAGTCAGATTCAGTTTGACTGTGGGTGGCAATGCAGTGGCAACGCTCTGAGGTGTGGGAACTGGAGCTGGGGCTGCAACAGCTGGGGGTTTGCTGGAAGGAGTGCTAAAAGAAAACGCTGAAGGTGCAGAAGGGGCGTCAGATGGAGGTTTGGAGGCAAAGGAAAAGCTTGAGGAGGCAGATCCAAAAGGCGTAGAGCCTCCAAGAGAGAAAGCTAAAGGTGCTGAGGTGCTTGAACTGGTAGTTGGGATTGCAAAAGAGAAGCTCGAGGAGGATGCCGACGCGGGAGCAGGAGGAACGATGCTAAAAGGGGCTGCGGAGGAAGCAGCGGCCGGGGCTGACGGAGTGGGAGCAGCTGCTGGAGTAAAACCTATGCTTGGGAATGCTGCTGGGACTGGGATTGATGGCGCCGGGGCTGCACTTTTGGCTGGTTGGGTTGTAAAAGAACCTGAGAACAGAGAAGAAAAACACTTTTGATAGATTTCAACACAAACAAATAGAAGCTGCCACCTTCGTCTGCAGCCACATCCTGGTCATGTTTTTAAGAGACCTAATAATGCCTAATAAGAAGTTAGTATTTAAAATAATGATACATGAAATATGTCAATGTACTTCACAGTCTTTAATTGCAATGCTCTCCCACCAGGCATCCTTTCTTGCATTTTTACCTGCTTTGGGCTGTCTTTCTCCTTCCACGGCCAGGGTAGCAGCGGGTGACACGAGCTGCTTAACCCCAGGATTTAAGTTGAGTAGAGCAAACGGACAGAGTAATCCCTCTGTGGACAGCATTAGCATTGTGGGCGCTGGAGGCAGGGTTTTCTCATCAGCTGTGTGAAGGTGGGATGAGCAGGTACAAATTAGTTAGCCATGTATTCATATTCTAGACAATGTGTACTTCTAACTACTGGCTCCAACTTCACAAAGGATACCAAACCAATTCCTAAATGAAAATTGTCCTAAAAATAAAAATAGAAACTAAATTTCTTATTTTCCCTTTGCATATTTTGCAGAACTTCAAAGACCAAAGTCAAGGAGAATCTTTTAAAGCTCTCTGGCAAGACATTCTACAAAAGAGGCTATTAATTATGATCCAATCTACAAGAGACAGTTACAGACTCTTGAGAGAAATTATTTGGCGTTCTGCTCAGCGCTAGGCTTTCAACTAATAACGCTACATGAGAAAAATCAGAGCAAGGGTTCTCTGCACACAGTATATACTCTATTCATGAGGACAAAGTGCTGTTTGCCTCTTAGAGCATGAAAATGCTGAGAACTCTTGTGCACAGGGGGCATGTTAGAAATGTTTCCCTCCCATTCATAATGCTCAGTGTTCAGTTTAAAAGGCACTCCGCATTCAAGGTTGAAGAACAATTTTAAGACGCCTAAAACACAACCAACAGCCATCCTCTTCTTGCCAAACCCTCAAACCTTTTCTGCTCCTCACACCCTCTCTGCAGCAATTTACAAAATCTAGTAATGAAATATGGGCTGCAAACCAAATGAAGCCTAAACCAGCTTTTGACTGATCAGCACCAAGCAACAGTCAGGGAACGACACAAATCGCTGCTGCCATCTTATATTCTATGTCTCTATTCCTACCAGATGCAGCATGAATGCTTTCAATAGTATGTTAGTGTGTGTGTATCATAGCATTCACACATTAACCTTCAGAAAACACATATGCAACTAGACACTCAGGTAACGAGAGGGCCAAAAAGAGGAAAAGGTCTAGCAACTAACGTTTGCCTCTGAAGGGCGTAAAGCACAAAAAGACATTTGGTAAACGAGAAAATACACCTTGGCAACGAGGAAGAGCAGACAGAAGAAGCACACAGTAAATCTCATCAGCATTCTGCAACAGGATTGTCTGGGCTTTGGTGTTTGTTGTGGTGGTCTAGGTTGTATGAGCCATTTTAATGAGTGTTTTCCTTTTTTCCCCTCATCCAGACAGCTTTGTCAGAACCCCTCCTTTAGCTTTGCCTACCTAATGATTCACTCTGGATCAAAGATTTGATCAGACTACAATTATGTCGACATGCTGTCCAAATTGCAGGGGATTTTTGTTTCTCTCTCTAACGAGCAGGGAGTTCTTGGAATGAATGAGAGGAGATGTGACTAGACAGCAACAGCAGCTCTACGTGAAAGTCTGGTAGACTGGGCCCGTTACCATAAAACAGTGCATTGAGCCAGTGGCTTATCACTATTCTTTACACATGCTGCAATACAGCACTGCAGTAGATGCTGTATGCACACAGAAACCTGATGGATCGGCACTTCATTAGATCAAGACCCAAAGCTTACAAGCTTAAACAATGAGAAAATGAAATAAAGAGTTAATTAAAACGAAACTGAATTTTATACAACATGGAAAATAAGGTGAACCTTTGCCCGGTGGTAGATGAGTGGCTGAATAAGGTCTGGATGACGTGCTGCACACCACAGGCAGCACGATCACTGAATAAAGGAGTGCCTTTTAAGTGATGGCACAGCAGCTACACGTGCCCTCTGTTGCAAGTCAAATAACTGTTTGATGTAGAAGGCACATACAGAATAAATCTTTACTTTTCCGTCTACTTCTGGATAAGAAGGGACAAGATGCAGATCCCAGCAAAAGATAATGAAATTGGTTCTGTCTGAATGTCTAGTGCTCCCGTTTATGCAGTAGAGGATGTTTATGAGAGAATAAACTAAAATGCAATTGAACAAATAATTGTTAGAAAAGTGATTATAATGCTTAAAGTATTGAAAAGACAAGTGGATGTATAACTACAACCACAATCAATAACAAAAGTAGTGATAAACAATACACAAATGAGAAGATAAAGGCTGACTCATATCCAAACTCTCCTCCCAACATAGGGAAAAAACAAAAATCATGAACTGAAAACCACTTTAAATAAGTTTCTCCACTAGAACAGCGTTAATCCCCCCCCCCAAAAAAACAAAAAGCAGAAGAGTGACGGGAAAAAGAACAGTCAAATATTCTTCACGTGTACCTCACAGGGCAGTAATGCACACACCCGCAGTCATCTGACTCCAGAAGGGTGATCGGCATCTACTCCGGATTGTTTAACAAGGAAAGTATTAAAGCCAAACACACTTACTGATGTGGATCTCCTGCTGGCTGGTGTAGTCTATGGCTAAGCCGAGGGGAAGAGTGTCTTCATTTGTCTCTGTCACTGGAAGCTCAGCCCTGCTGGCATCTTCTAAGAGCCAAAGTTCCCACATCTAAAAAGATACAACTTGGTTATTACAGTTATTTTTCTTATTGTTATTATTATCTTTTCTTATTGTGGTGATTATCCATCCATCCATCCATCCATCCATCCATCCATCCATCCATCCATTTTCTGGGTTATTATTCATTGTGATTAAATTCTTGGGTGCACACACCCATAAAACACAATTTGAAAATAAATCAGAGAATGATTGTCACACTAAAATGTCATTTTCATGTAAGTTCAGATTGAACTTGATGAATATTTTTGTTTTCCTAAAACAACACTATCAAGCTAAAATGAGCTAAAATATTAATGGTTTGTCCACGAACTGAGAAAATGCCATCAAGACATACTGTTCAGTGCTGAGATGTGGGCAAGTTTACTGCAGTGACTGAGGAAGAACCCTTATGTAACACACTTTGACAAACTTTGCGAAGAAGCATTACAACTAAAATACACCAAATGCATTCCATTACCGTCTCGACTGAAAACTATATACACACAATAAATCTAAGACTTTTGTCCAAATTAAATACCTTGTCGTCTTGTCTGGCAATGACGCTGACCTCAATGGAAGCTGCTGATGCCGCAAACACAAGGTCCCTGGATGAAACAATCAATGAGCCAAGGCAAAGTGTTCCACTGACTTAACACGACGTTTAATTTAAAGAAACTGCACCCTTCTGAGAGGAGAAAGGACACGCTTTTTTTTTCAAAGCTGTAAGTTGGTTCTCACCAGTCCTCGATGTGACTTAAGAAGTAGTGATGCTGTCGCTCCGTGCAGCTGCCGTAGACACTGTCACCAAAGTTCAGATACTTGGTCTCCATTTTCTCATCCTTTTTCTGCACAAAAATACAAACTCAAAATGGTTCAGTTCATAAAAACACAAGACTGTGATAGTAAAATCTAAAACAACCCTCAAATGGCTATGCGATTGCTCCCATTTCAGCATCTATTTAAGTCCACAAGCCATTCTTTTTTTCAGGGCTCTAAACACACACCTTGGCAGAGAATCAAGTGCTGCTTTTGTTTCTTTACTATGATTCCCAAGTACTGAAGACTGCAGCATTGCTGACAGACAAAAACTCAAACGTGACTGATGTTTGAACCATACTCACAGGGAGGGAAATCAACACCAGCTCAGGGGGGGTCTCCAGTGACCCATCTGCAGCAGCATATACCACTGCAAACACATAGGTCCTCAGCCAGAGCACGTCCAGAGCTGTGAAAGGACACACACATTTCAGCCAGCGCTCAATCCATTTGGAATTTATTATCGCTTGGAGCCCTACGAATAGACACCTTACCTTTGACGGGGTCATCAGAGGTGTAGAAATGCGGGCATTGGATAACTCTCTTCTCCTCAAGTGCCTTTTGAACAGAGGACACAAATCAACAAATCAAAGACACCGCCAACTATTTTGTTTATCACCGTGCTGAAGGACGTGCACTTACTGGTGTGTACTGACTAACTGTGGCATTCATTTTTCCTGCTGCCACCTGTTTTCCTTTTGGACTCCAGCAAACTGCAAAACAAAGCACGGCTGAGTCACATGTATGACTTAGAGCAAGTCAAGCTACGAACTACGTTATGGGTATGCGCTCACTGCAAGTGATGTCACTTGTAGCAGGTAGCTGGGCCAGCACTGTGACTGCCTCGGTAACTTCCAGAATCATCATGCTGCCGTCAGACAGGCAGGCAGCCAACATGGACGCCTGAGCAGGGTTCCATTTCAGGTCCTGCACTAAAGTGTCCCGGGGCACGGACGGCAGCAGGGATGCAAATGGAAACTTCTGGGGTTTTCCCTGAGAAGAAGAAATGATGAATACATACGTACAAAACACATTTTTGGCAAAATAAGAGATTGAGATTTGAAGAAAAGCTCATAATAACAGGAAGAGTTTGCTGCATCGACTATTTCCCTTGGACCAAATTCTTTTTCTTTGCCTTCACTTCAGAATAAGTCAGAGAACTTATTTTCAAACTGAATGTCATTGCTTCATCAGCTTTTCAGTTGGTCTTAGAATGCTTGCTTTAAAAGCTTGATCATAGAAATAGTCTAAAAACTAAATGCAGTTAAAGTTCCAAGAAACAGCGTTTAGTGTGACACCATACATGATCACACTAGTTTGTTTCGCTGACCCTGGCAATCCAAAACACACCTAATAATAAAAACGACAGACTAAAAGCAGTTACCTTGTTCATGAAGGTGCGGACATCATAGAACGTGAGGGACAAACCCGCCTCCTCAGACACACCACATACTGACAAAGTCAGTTCGTCACAACTGAGAGCCAAGTGGTGTAGGCTCAGCTCCACAGTCACCTCAGCCAGCACGGGGGTCCCTTTCACTAAAGAACACAAGAGGGTTTATGTCCGAGTACAGATTTAAGGTAGCAACTTCATTTCACTTTATCTATTCAGCAAGCATCAGCGGATGTCTATTGTACTGTGCAGTTAGCAGTGAAATGATCAAACAGAGGAAAGTCCAAATAGTTGGATGTCTTAAGAGCTAAAGTCATCACCATGAGGTGCCAAACTGGAGGCACGGAGGTGCTGATTCTTACCCGTTTCGTAGGGGCTACATTCAGCTTTGTCAGCAGCCAGAATATCTTGAGTCAAGTATACTTTGAAAGTTCTGTCAAGCCCCACAAATGTTAAACCATATTTGTTTGATACGGTAAGGAGATTTGATCTTTCACTTGGCAAATCTTCAACAGAGTCAAATACTTGAACTTTCTTCATCTGACGAAATTGGAAATCCTAAAAAAGACAAACAGAGTTGTTTTGTGGAGGCTGGCAAGCATGTTTACCCATTACTTCGACCTGTGATGCAAAAAACGACAACACTGGACACAACATTTCGCACACAGTTATGCAACATCCTTTCAATGTTGAATAAGACATACAGCATGTACAAATGATTTTATTTCAAATAATGATTTTATAAAATCAGAGAATATTCAACTCTAGAGCTCCCATTATTATGCTAACTCTTGTCGTGCTAGCAAGTGGCCGGCTAACAACATAGTAGATGCACATATATTAGGTATATATTTAAATCCGTCACAAAAACCCCGCACTTTTAATTGTATCTATGTTGACAACATAGAGCAGTTAGCACTAAAAACGACGAGGTTACCAACACCTGAACTTGAAAATCATGCTAACTAGCATTTTAGCCACAACCACAGAGGTTGAATTGAGGCAGTAGCTTCTGCATGCTAATGTCAACACAACTTGCTGGATAACGATAGTTTACCTTCATTTCCCTCTCAGGAGGGGAGTCTGCATCGTCGCTCATTTTGAAGGACAGTAAATGGCGAAGATGTCTTGTATCAGTTTATTCCTTGATGGTGTGTATCCGAGAAGAAGCTTAAAGTTTGAGTAAGCTGCATTGGGTTAGCTCAACGTGCGCCGCGCGATTTTTGCCGAGCAGAGAAACTAGGCTGACTAATAGATCCCAGAGCACCGCGATCCAAAACACTGAGCTCATACCGCATTTCCATTGCAAATTAGGGGTGTCATTTAAAGCACAGTAGAGACACATTCAGGTTGTATTTTGGCTCCTATAGCTCGACTACTTTTTCACCCACCGTTTATTTAAATATGTATTGGTCTTTACACACATATCTGTGACGTTTATCCTTTATATTTAGTCATTTTGTTTCCTCCGTCTATGACTTCAAGTTTGTAGACTTTTTTAAAGCTTCATTTCCCCAATGTTTTGAATTGGAAAACCCTTTTTTTAGATCACCAATAACCTTATTCGAATAAGATATCTTCAAGACCTAACTTGCAGAATTGAGCATATTTTTCAATTCCAGATGTTTTATTGTATAGTGTCATTGGCAATTTTTAAAAACTCTTTTAGCATCCCTTTTCCTGATTGTTTGCTCTTGTACATATAAAATACATAATAACTTTCAAAAGTCTGAAATTAGGCTCTCCTGTGAATTTGATGTGAGGAGCCTTGAGGAGTCTTGATTTCAGGTCTTGGAATATAACCCAAGTAAAACAAGAAACAGTAAATGGTGATGAAAGGATTTTTATTAGAAAGCAGATTTTTCTGTATTGCATTTAAAGAAATCAGGTATTCTTGGACAACACAACTTAAAACTGGTGGCGGCAGATACCATGACGGGAATGAAAGGTAGATTCTAATGCAACATCAAAAGTGGCACCTTGCATTTCTGTCGTATATATTATTGATGCTTGAGTCAGAAGGCGCATAAACATTTTAACATTTTTCTTTTGAAACATAGAGCGTTATCAACATTGAAACAGTTTGCCTGGTCCAAGCATTGCTGATAGTGAAGAACATTGCCAAGTTTACGGTTGCATGATAACATCCTATTTTACCATCTGTATTGAAGTCCATCACAAGATGACCTATTGGCCCAGGCTCAGGGCCACGTTCAACCTATGCTGACCAGAACATGAGAGATATGGTCCATGTCAACATGGGACAGATCGGTTCACAAAGCACCAAGGTATGACTCAGTCCTTGCTGCAATGACACACACTTACAACCTAGAAGGCAGGAATTAACATCACAACGCCCCTCCACTCTGGAAAGGAAGCTAGCACAGACCAAAGCAAGCCGGAGAAAGACAAAGCAATAGCAAGAGCACAGCTAGTTATGTCATATCTCTCATAGTGCACTTTGGGTCTCATCCCTTTTCTGATTGTCAGCGCTCTGAACACATGGCTTTAAAAGTTGCATTACCTCCTCATTTATCTAAGCCTTGGTCACTCTTGATGTGTTTCTCTTTTCTTTCGGTTTCATAGTAGTTCTAAAGTGCTGGCATTTTGTTCAAGGACACACATTTACATACAAACTTTTAGTGCATTTTTTTCTGAGTCCGCTGAGGGTTAAAATGCACACTCAATGGGGTAGTTATTCTATGTATTCCACTCTTTATCGCTTCTTTACCGTCATTATGACAAGAGATGACACTTTATGCAAACATTCAATGAGAGGGTGTACAATAAAAAATACAGCCCTGACTGCAAAACCCTTCGATATTTTCTTGTTAACATCGACAACAGTTATTCAGCATAAAATACATGGTGCATAAAGATCAGAGGTTTCATTGGGTTGGGTTGAGCATCTGAATGGCATGCATTTTATGATACAAGAGTCGTTTTGCATATAAATGTACTTTTTCCAACATTAATCTTTCAGTAGAACAAAAACTACAGAGGCCATTAGTTTTACAGTAACAAGAGGAACTGAGCACTATATGGGTTTTTATAAAGCCAATAAGAATTTATTTGAAACGAAAATGTTTGAAAATAGTTTCTTTGCAAGAAAGAACTCCATCTCAGTTCTTCTTTCATCTCAGTTAACAAGTTAGCAATAAATGAGACACTGGTTTCCATCAAAGAGACGTGTAAAATACATAACATTACTTTCTGTTTCAGCCACCTCAAAAAGAGCTCGTTCTCCCAAAGGCCAGCCATGACATTCTCTGAGAGTTTCCCAGATTATAGTGCAACATCATTCTTTTTACCCTGCTCAAGAAAGCAAAAAAAAACATTCCTAAGAAATCTAAAGTAATTGGTATTTTTATTTTACTATCTGGGCGATAGGCATGTTTTGCAGTTTCCCAAAAAAAAGTGGGCTGAAACTGATGTGTAATGAAGAGAACATGTACAAGTGGATTGACTGCAATCAAAATGAAAAACAATGAGTCTGGAAGAAGGAAGCTGGCGAGCAAGCGGACTGTCTACATTTGAGAATTACATAACTAAAAGTATGAAAAAAAAATGAATATGTCGCTATGGTTCATCTGGGAAATTTTTTACAATTTTAGATATGATTAATAACAGAAAAAAACTGTCACTGTCCAATCTATGACTATTTAATAGGATCCTTGGTCTTGTCTGTCTCTGAAGAAACAATTATGTCACATGTCCACACCCAAACATTCACAGTCTAAGGCACTGCTCCACACTTCTTTAATCTGTATGGTGGAGTATTTCAATGTTTCTCAACCTTTGCTGGTTGCTGAATTATTTTTTGTTTGCTAACTTTGATGTCTTGTACATTTTGTAGATACACAAAATTGTCCTGGTTTAGAAATGTATTTTGATTTACCGAGACCTAAAATTTCTTTCAGGTAATTAGATATGCTGTATATGTCATATTTACAGATAAACTTAACAGCAAAAGACCAGCTTTTTGGAGCTGGTGGTTGGCAGACATGGAAGCTATAAGCATCTTTTTAACTTGGATAAATTCCACACTACATGTAAATTCTTTTTTTTTTTTGCACAAGACTGTGACTTTGTTTGACAAAATCAAAAGTTATGATTGATTACGATGGTGAAAAAATGAGGAACTTATTCTACATGAATCAAAATGATGATTTACTCAATCTTGTGATTCCGGTAATTTCAGTTGTAAGTGTTGGGATAATGAGAAAACAAACTAAACAGTAAAAAAAAAAATGCAAACAGGCCACTTGAACTTTGCTCAGTTTTGCACATATACTGTTTGATGCGGTGGAAGACCTGTTCATATCACTTTGAAAGTAATTCATGTTTAAAGCTACACTGTTACCCAGCCCCCCATTCAGATTCCATTAATTCTACGGAACATTTTAATAAGCTTACAATTATACACTCACACATACACATACATATATATACATATACATATGTATATATATATATGTATACATATATGTATATATATTTATATATATATAAAAAAAATATTAATTAATACACTAAATTGAATCAAGGCCAGTACCCTTGCCAAAGCAGCACGTTTACATTCATCCATCATTTCGACCGTTCTATCACGGCCCTGTCATATCTATGGCACACCACATTTCTTACAAGGGAAAAAAAAAACTGTAAACTTCACTATCATAACCTAGTGCAATCAAAACCCTGTGTTTCTTGTGCAGGGCCATCTTAAAGCTCAGCTTAAAGAAGGGGCACATCAATGAAGCATAAACAAAGAGATCAAGGGGCATACTGTATGCAGGTGCTTTCTTTTTCCTTAGCTCTTAATTTGTGCAATCACCTCTGTTGTAGAAAAAATAAATAAATAAAATTAAATCATCCTAAATGTCGGAGGCCAAAAATGTCTTTCAAACGATTAATTGAAATGAATGGTCTACTTGAGTGATTGAATGTGCTTTCATTGCTATTCAGGAAATACAAAATCAAAACCAAAGAGAAGGGTAACATTTAACAGTGCATTTTCTATCAAATTGATGCATGAAACAATATAGAGAGGCAATTATGATTGCATCCTTTATGTGGCAACAAGCATGACACATATAAAAAAAAGAAAAGAAAATGAATACAACCGATGCATGGCCTCACTCCCTCATCAAAAACTCGAGAGACCTTTTGCTTAAATCCAAGCCCACAATTGCCTAATTAAGAATGTAATCAGGGTGATGCGGTGGCAATCTCAGTCTTTACAGGTTCAGTTAGTCGAGCTTCAGGTTCCCACCCTTACCTTCTTGAGTGCAATTCAGTAAGCCAGCATAAATTGCTCTTAAAAGTTTTATTCAATAATTTACCCACCCACCCACAAGGAAAAAGAACAAAAAGGATGGAAGCAGGGCTGTGTAGTCTCGGTACATATAGCACCACATCAAGGTAAGACAGTGCTTCTCTCTGGCATCTCTTTTTCTACCACGCAGTGTAGTTTACTTTCTCTTTCTGCAACATATTCATTCTCTTGTTTATGGTGACAGCACATTCTTTAGTTAAAGAACAGAAATTCAATCTAACGTTGTGTCAAAGACAGTCAGTCCTGGGTGAAACCAAGGCCGGTTCAAACGTTTGCTAGACTGAGGTCAGATTCAAGAGAGACTTGGAGAAAGTCCATTCGTGTTTCAATGGCATAGCTCCAGGCAACAGCAGCTGTTATCTTATTTTGATGCAGGATTGTGGCTTTGCTGTTGTTTTCAATACCTCCTCCTATCCATTTGTTTGTGTTCATGCATGCAAGCTCAGAGCTTAGTTCGTCTTATTATTCATGTCTCTGCATCTCCAAGACAGAACGTCGTATTTCAAAAGATTTTTCAAAGTTAAAAAGCATTGCAATATGTTTTTTTCCTTTTTTTGGACAGTGCATTGTTTGAATACGTCGACATAGATATTAAAGGCTAACACTGTAGATGTGTGGTGAGGAGGGATGGGGTCAGTAGTAGACACAGGCATAGCATTGAAATTCTAATTTGATGTCATGGGAAGATATGCATGACTAAACAACTATATAGGATAGATTTGGTTTTGGATTGTGTAGAAAAAATTCAGCATTTGCAGAAAAACAACGTTCATAATCTCCAGTGTATGACATGCAAAGTTAATCAGAACGAAAGCTGTTTTGCCATAACACCACATGAGCGTTGCTGTCTATATTCATTAAATGGTGATGTAATGCAAGGTGGTCTAAATATTTCTCAAAAGCTTTTCCATTGACTCCATTGGACTTTTCCCAACAGCAGTTTTCAAAGGGAAACAGGAATAATTTTACAAAGCATTACACCACCCTTCATAAATTGCCCACATAGCAGCTGTTGGCTTTTGTACTGTAGCTGCAGGAGCTCAAATGCTGAGCAAATACTTATTATAATCAGAAATGGGGCAGAACTGAAAAGGCTGATTTACTTAATGTACTAATGCCATGCCTGCGTCTACTTCTTCAAGTGTTTTGCTTTCCCTACTGGTAAGAATGAAAGTGTGCAAGCACACATGTACGCATGCATGTGTGACAAACTCCTGTGTAATAAGATCTATGAGTGAAGCTTTTTATGATGATTTCCTGTTGAGGAAGCACAGAGGAGAAGAGAGAGTGGTGGACAAGATGAGTTATAGAGCAAGCAAAAGAAAATGGGTGTTAAACAGACTTCATGATATGAGAGGCGGCACAAAGGGACATTCACTGTCCATTAGCTCTAAGACCTTGTTCAAAACTTTCCACCTTTTGCTCAGGCAGCGTGTGGCCAGCCTCAGCACCTGGGATCAAAGTTGGTGCCCCCAGTGATCTGTCTACACCCTCCGACCCAGCTTCATCCTCATCCTCCTCTTGTTCCTCTTGAACTACTGCTTCACCTTCACCTTCAGCCTCTGTTCCGGCCGCCCCAGACCCTGGACTGCCCTCTGCGAGTGGCAGGTGAGTCCTGAGAGGGTCTTTGCGATCTGGGTACAGCCTTTGCTCTAAGGTCTTGAAGTCAGCCTCAAAGGAGACGGGCACTCCTGATGGAGGGGCGCCAAGTGCCAGGCCCAGACCTACAGCAGCACCCATGCCCATCCCTGCACGGTACACTTCCATGCCGTCAGGAAGCATGGACTTGATCTTGGGCAGCCATCTCTTGCGGACACGCCTTGCATTTGTGCACATGTCAGCAGCAATCACATTCATTTCACTCTCTTTGAAGTTAGGGTTGAAATTCTGACAGTAGACTGTAACAGAACAAAGCAACACAATCAGTGGAGGGTAATTATGTGAATTCCTATTCTACGTATTCTGTCAAACGCAAACCTACGTTTGACAGCGTTGAGGACCCTGCTGTCCAGGGGCTTTCTGCTGGGGTCACTTGTCGAAGAACGGATACCTGTCCCACAGCTATTGGCCAGGGTGTTTCTGCAGGAATACAGAGTCCACACCAGGGGGCAGAGTCAGCAACAGGCACATATATGGTAGATCAACATGAGAACACACACAACTGACCACATTGCACAACATGACCACAGATGGAGTGTGAAAGTTGGTTAGTGACAACAGCAGCAGTGCCGGAGTCATACACAGACAGTATGAAAACATTTTAACAAGAACTTCTCTTTTGCGCTTACATTTACACTTACCTATCAAAGAACGTGGCCAAGAGACGGCGCAGTAAGACTTTGTGTTTGATTCCGGCACACAGATGACAGTTCATAAGCTGGCCTCTTGTCATGAACACCTGGGTCCCTGAGAAGGAAGGAAAAAGGAAAGAAAAGAATCTGCTGAGAAAGACATTTGAATCAGAATTAAAATTACCCTCGGCCATTTGTTACATTTCAGGCCTTTAAGGGACGGAGGATGTCTAAACTATAATTGCAAACTGATACAAGGATGGAGGGAAATTAAAACAGGGCACTATTACATTGTTATTAATTGATAACTCCTACATTCACATTCAGGAACCTAATAACACATTTTAATTGTGCTTCTCTTTTAAATTGATTCACATTATGAATTGATTGAATTTGACCACATGATAAACTCTATGAACTCCTGTTCTTTCTTTGGTGCCTATCCACATCTTGCATACATACCATTGTTTATTACAATGTTTCTGCAAATTACACTTGAGAAAAATATTCATTTTGTTTCATTTTTCATTCCGTCCCCTTTGTCCAGATCTATTTGTAGACAACAAATCTGTGTTTTTGCAATGCTTCATTAGCACATGATGGTGCCATTTCTTTTTGAAAGTTTAATTTATGGCTGCTAAAAGCTTCAACAATGTTTGAGAAAAAGTTCAGTTTTTGTCCCATGATATTAAAAAAGGGGGAAGAAATTCCCTCGCAACCTCAGAGCTCTGTATGGGCAATTTGGCAGACTCCCGGCAGGCAGTCATATGCTTTTTACTCAAGATGGACTTCTGTCCAGTCACTCTTCCATAAAGGCCTGATTGATGATAACTGCAGAGATGGCTGTCCTTCTGTCACAGTCTTAAATTTCTGAGGGGAAACTCTGCAGCATTGCAATACTCCTTCCAGACTGGCCTACGCATTGACATGGGTGAAACCCACCATCGCAGCCCATCTGAAAAACTCCACGCACATTGGCCGTTTCTGCTTCATGACCTTCCCCTGGCCTGTGTGAACATGCGTCAGACGACGCTTTAGTGAAAATCCATTCAATTAGAGATGAGAATTTAATTTAATAGTGCTGACGTCTAAGAATAATTCAACCAAAATGTATACTCAAATTACAGTGACCAGAGATTAACCCTTGGCAGAAGGCAGCCAGCTTGATCTGGGCAAAGTTTCCAGTCAATACTATCTTTGCTAATTATAAGTTATTTAACAGTTAAGGTTTGAGTAATTCAACAATTAAATGCGAGCATTTGTCATTTTGAGTTTACAGGTCTGAATACATTCCGAGACTGCTTTTAGAATTTGCATGTTGAAATGTGGGTTACCACAAATGAGCGGATGTTGTGTTTTTATATGACCGCCTACCAGCTACCAATTCCAGCTTCTCCCCAGGGTCCCCCTCAGTGTACAGCTTAGGGTGACAGCGGTAGCCGATCTGGCTTATGAGGCTTGCAGGCAGCGCCACCAGGTCTCTGCGGATAAGCACACAGTTGCGATTCTCCAAGGCCAAGGGCACTGCTGCCATCTCTGGCTTGTCTTGGACTAATAGAGCAAAGAGAGACACATATATTTCATAAAAGAAAAAGCAAACAACCACCAACTTGTCACAACATATGCCTAAAAAAAGTTTTACTTTCAACTCTAACCTCCAACTGTGTCCCAGTCAAAATGAAAGTTTCACAATTTAATCATTGAGGCAATTTGGGGTAATATGACACAAGTTTGTTGTGTTTCATAAATGTTTTAGAGCACTGCAGATGCATCCCAGATAACCTACGTTTGCTGCATCAGCAACTTGACTTTTGGAGGGGGGACATATCCATAGCGGGGTGTTAGGTTCTTCCTCCCAAAATATTCTCCCCTAACCTCAAGGATGACTTGAGGGCATGTGCCCGCAAACACATAAGCACAAACAGAGATCACGAGAAATAAATCCATCAGTTTCCAACGCATGTAAACACTTCAGACAACCCTTTTCAAGTGTATGGACACATCTCCCTTAATACACTCATACAGGAGGGATGTGGATGATTCTCAAATATCCAACAATGTCACCCTGCAGCGCTCTGACTGCTTGCAGATAGAGTGGATTTCATAAATATCTGAAACTCTAGAATTCTACAAACCTGTGGATGCCTTCGAGCTGACCAATCTAAAGAGGGATGAAGAGTGGAGTGTATCAATCAGAACCGGGTCTGTCTATTTTACGTATGTGAACGCAAACACACATCAATCTATCACATGCCAACTTCACACCAGTGTGAAATTTACGATAGAAGACCACTTCAGAAAAGCGGCACACACCAGCTGTTGCAGTTGTGATAAGATTTGCGTTGTTGGTCACGAAGCACTCCAATCATAACTCAATAAGTCTATCTTTAAGCTACGAGAACCCGCACACTCACTGGAGGCACACCATCCTGCTTTTGTAAGACGAGCAGGATACATGATTTATGAAAGACTGAATAATGTATCTTGAATGAAACGAATGTGCATCATTTTTTGAACAACACATAACATGTCTGGAAAAAAAACCTAGATTTTTTGGCAAGTCATCTAACATTTAGAATGGCTTGATGTCAAATGAGTTTCCAATTTTTTGCGCTGAGGGAGATTGGGAACGTAATGTATTTAATCAGAGCACAAATATGAATTTGACACAGAGTTGGGATTTTGATTCCCACAGAATCCTGGACTTGAAAAGTAAATTCTATGAGTTCAGAATGAGTCATACTCACTTCCATAGGGATTAACTGAACGTCCATAGATGTGAGTGTAGGCCTCCTCAGTGATCCCATCATAGGTCTCTTCTTCAAATTCCTCATCCTCATTTTGGTAGGACGTGGGACTGTCGGTGGTGGGCAGGCTGGAAGCACCAGGACTGGACCTTTCACCACCTGTTCCTCCGCCGGCCCCCCCCCCCTGCACCACCTCCATTTGTCCCTTGAAGTAGAAAAGGAGGCATGCCCGGGATGGGGGTCCCTCCCGCTGCTGTGTAGAACAGTGACCTTTCCAGCCTACTTCCCAACTCTGAAGATGAAATTTTACTTTGTGTTGAGGGCACAATGAGGGGTGTTGGATCAATCCCCTCCAGCTTAATCTTTCGCTGTGGCATCAGGAGGGACGTAGACCAGCCTGGAGTCCCCAGAAGGGTGGCCACTGCCAGGCCGTTGCCATTATTACAAGGACTCTGGGGCTCAGATCCTGTTTCTTCTAAGGACCCTGCTGTTTGTGAGTCACAATGAGGGGAGTTTGCTTTGAGCATTAGGTCCATGCCTCTTTCAACTATATGCTGAATCTGGAGGTAACCAGCTGTGTACATGACCACCAGCTGTTCACTAGCTGCCATTGTTAGCTTCCCTGTATAGCAGAAAGTGAGGATCTGCTCAAAGCAAGCAGGTGTGACTGAGGAAGGCAGCTCAAACTGGGTCTTGGTGGAGCTGCTGAAGAGGTCACGAAAGTAGAGGCTGCTGGCAGCCAGAACTGCCCGGTGGGCTTTGAAAGCCTGACCTGGTTGAGAAAAAGAAGTCAAGAATATTGATAAACAGCCTCTTGTGGTGATTCAAAGTTGTGCAGTCACGTTAAATCTCCTGATTTCCATTGAACAAACCTTTCACTAGAATGGATACATCACAGTAGTGTCCCAGCAGGCGCTGCTCATTAAGGGAGCCCAGAACAGTGGCTCCAAAGTTTGGTATCTCCACATGTAGCAGCTGGGACATGATGGCCGTGGAAGGAGAGGAAGATCGGTTTTCAGATATTCACTGCAGTCTCTGCCACTGAGAGAGGCATCTGTAAAATAAAACAAACAGGAAAAAAAAACTTAAGGACCACGCGCCGGAAAAGGGGTAAAAAAAAAAAAAGACGGAGCAAACAGAAAATGTGTGAAAAATGAAAAGATATGCTAAGGGACGGTAGAGAGGTGAGAAGCGAAAACTGAGAGGAAGAAACTACAAGTAAGACTGAAAACCAAGTTTGGGTGAAGTGAGAAAAAAGAATACAGTTGAGGGAGAAGTGAAAGGCGCGTGAAAGAAAGATGGAAATGTGAAGATAGTGGGTGAGAGACCGAAGCAGGAGAAAAGAGGGAGGAACAAAGTCACTACAGAAGGAAAAAAAAAGAACAAACACAATGGCATGCCTACTGTATGTGTTTGGATTGTTGTGAAATACCTTCAGGCTGTTTAACAAGACTTCAGTTCCAAGAACCTTGGACTCTTTCCACATAATGCACTTAATGCATAAACAGCCCTTGCACAGAAAGGACTTGGATGGCCTGTAAGTCAACCTTGACGATAACTTTTCTCAGTAACGTTAATATAAGCCAGTTTCTCATGTCAGAGTTCAGAGATTCTCTTCGTTATGCTGACACCGTATATGTGTCAGCATTTGTCCTCTCTATAAGTTTTTGCCGGAAAAGATCCCCAGGCAAAACATTGTTTCACTGCGATAGTTCTTTAAACTCCCTATCAGTTCATTTTCCAGGAAAATTTGCACCTTCATTCCTCCCTTGAACCTTTGCATCATTGTCTTTGTTTCCCCACCAACCCCCACACATACATATATGCGCTAGTTTCATTATTGAGCAATGCTGCAGAACAGTTTCCAGGAATACAAACTGAAAAAAATGTCACCGCCTCTCTAACACACACATACACAGCCTCTCTCTCTCTCCTCTCTCCCACTTCATGCGCTCCATACAGACACACATGCACTCTGGCTTACTTACATAAAAGTGTGCATAGCTGGAAATGCACGCACACACATGCACTGGAGGCTGCATAGGGAAATAACTGTGTACTCTGGCACGAAAGCACTCACCTGGAGAAACCAGCGCATAACTTTCCTCGGCTAACATGCACAAATGCACAAAAAGAATGCTCACTGTAAGCCCAGACAGTTCTGACCTGAGTAAGCCAGTCCTCTGGTTAAAGCACACCATGGAGCCGTGACACACACAAACACACCAGCAGCAGTCAGGGGCAGGACAGAAGAGGAGTAGTTACAGATGGAAGGAGAGCTCTGATGTTCTCCGTCTGGCCGGCTCTCTCTTTCACTTAAAGTGTCATTCCCACTGTCTCATTGATGGTTCTCTCAGCTGTCTGACTGACTTTTTTCTCTTCCTGGCTCCTATCTATATATCCTCCGAAACCCCATTCTCCGTTCTAGCACTGTCTGAAAGTCTGCCTCTGCCTCCTTGTCATTATCTCTCACTGCTTCTCTCCCCTCTCACTACTCTCCAAGGGCTGAATTCAACAAGTGCCGCTGTAAAGAGGGAGAGGGAGAGAGAGAGAGAATGGAGGGGGGAGAGAAAAAGAGAGCAGAGCAGAGCGAATCAATGATGAAAGGAGTGGGAGGCTCGGTGTGTGCATGTGTCTGCGCGCGTGTGTCTGATCAATGCAGTATCTATACGTCGCAGGGAGTGGGAGGGAGAGAAAAACACAGGCTACAGTTACAGACTGAGACAGAGACTGGGCAGAGCTAGAGAGTCAGGGGGAGGGAGGGGGGAGTTGAGACAGAGAGAAAGTCATTTGAGGACAATACGAGAAGAGAAAGACAATTAGGTTGAAGCAACTTCTGCCACATGCCCCTGGACACAGATGTCTATATGGTTTGACAGAAATAGGAGGAGAATGACTCAGAAAAAAAGAAAGGCGAGGAGCCTGCAGAGGTCGAAGCCACTTTTAATTAATTAGACACAGAATAGTGAAACTTCTAAAATGCCTGTTTGACGCAAGACTGGAGTGAATGCGTCACCCGTCAGTAAAGCAAAGCTCTACCGAGGTGGAGGCTTCATCCTGAAGAATGCAGAATTGAAAAAGTTATCAGAAAGGCATTTCCCACTTTCTAAGACAATAATGAAAAAAAGAGATTTTGGTTTCGAGCAAGTGTTGCGTATGTTCCCTGAATCATGCCAGGACATCACTGCCAAACACCTACACAAAACCAGAGAGAAGTACTGTCTCCACACAAGGCTATTTTGCCCAGGAATTGATAAATTAAATGATTAATTTACGCCTCTGCTTTGGTGGCTTGGTGTATTCAGGCGACATTTCTGTGTTGTTTTTTTTTGTCGTTACTTTTTTAGTCAGCGCATAACTGGCCTGTATAAACGTACCCTGATATGGATTAGGGAGGACAAGGGCCAGATGTCACAGTCAGTAGCGGGACAACAGCTACAAGAAATACAACTGCTACCAGAGAGGATATGTTCCACAAAGATGTGTGTGGGAGGATGTGAATGTAAAACTCCTGTGACGGATGAGTAAGAGAAATTTTACTGTATTGTGTGTAGGCATGAAAGTGCAAACATAAATGTTGAGTCCTGCGGGTCAGAATAAAAACCGAAAAGGCACGATGGAGATAGCTCCGCAACCAAGGCGCTGCAGAAAGGAGAGCAATACATTTTTAAGAAATGACCTTCAAAATCACAGTACAAAATATAAAGCTGACGCAAACCAATTTTATGTGCCAACACATCCCCAGAATGTATCAAGACACGCTGTTTTTCTTTCTTTGCCAAAGAAACCTCAAGTGGAGAAAGTTATGCTAAACTGAGAAAACTTTTACAATTCAGTCATTGCGGATGTATGAAAGGGAGGATATCAAAAAGCGTTGAATACAGTGAGTCAGAATTTGGTTTGAAAGAGCTTTGCTCCAGCAGTGTTTGATATCTGCACAGTACATACAGGCACACATGAGTGAGCACACACAAAAAAAGCTCAGTCAAACGGCAGGGAAACAAATCCGCAAACACACTAATGCAAACAGACATACACTCGCTCCCCCGTTCCCTCATACATGACACTCAGTCAGGTAATCTCACTGTGCACACTCAGCAATTCACATTCTGTTTGTCTGTCTGTCCCTCGGAGAACCCGTCTGACTGCTTGTCCGTCCGTCCATCCATCAGTTATTGTGACTATTGTGTTCTTACGTTGCCTCCTGGTCCCCCCCCACCCACCTGACTTTTCTTTCTCTATCCTTCCAACCCTGCATACCACGTACCCACTGTCTCTCTGCCAATTAATGCACACAGAGCTGCATTGCAGTGAGGTTGGCGCGTGCCACGGCAGCAAGCACAGTACAGAGTCTACAGACATGCATGTACGTGCCAGCCAGGCAGAGCGAGAGGAGGAAGAGGAGGGGAGGGCGGAGGGAAAAAAGAAAGAGGGAGGAGATAAAGAGCAAAAGAGAGCTAACGGAGAATATGTCGAGTCAGGCAGACAGGGCAGTGGTGTGTCACATCGCCCATATGCACGGACACTGCACGTTCGTGTAAATGCATGCGCCAGTGTATATGGTGAGTACATTCTTAGAAAAGTGAAAAGAAAATCCACACAAACATTGAAAGTGCACTTATGCACACAAACATGGAAGTATAAATTCCAAGCAACTGCTGCCCGATTTAAATATAGACTTTGCACGACCCTGATAACAAAATATACGGTATAGACTCCCTCAACTTGTTTGTCAAATAAGTGATTATGTGTGAGAGTGTGCCTCTCTGCAACTGTGTCCACATTTCGTACTGTGTTTGCATTTCCATGTTAAAGTTTCCTGCATACCAAGGCGTGTTTTTACAATCATCATTATATACACGGCTGTGACTTTTGGCACTCAGTCTGCCATGTGTGTGTGCAAACATAGTCCATGGGTTTTAATATTTTATCATCACTGCTGTACTGATTGCCATTGTCAGTCTCCTTCAGAATCTGTTGCATCTATTTAAACAAAAGATTCATACCTACATACATTGTTATTAAGAGTAGCTGCAAGCCCAGGCTTATTTGAATAACATGAAGAAATGAGAGGACTAACACATACTCACAGATTTTAATTATTAGTTGTACTGTAGCTGCCGACAAATAACAATGGAATAATAGTTTAATA
Source organism: Menidia beryllina (assembly GCA_013363375.1). NCBI lineage: Eukaryota > Metazoa > Chordata > Actinopteri > Atheriniformes > Atherinopsidae > Menidia > Menidia beryllina. The sequence goes on along the minus strand of JABUIW010000124.1, from coordinate 8,717,737 downwards.
TAAACCCCTTAAAGCCAGATGCAATTTTTACTCATGTGTTCACCATTTGGGACTTTTTGGAATAGTTCAAGGAAGTTCAGTTTCAAAGTTGGTGTCACACACTGCAGAAAAAAAAACACATTAAGAAAATATCTTATCAAGGCAGAGAAAAGTAATTATACAAATGAAGATCACATTTAAAGTGCAGCAACCCAAGAAAGAAAATCAAACCAAATGAAAAAAATTGGAGGTGATCTGAGTTAGAACACATCCTTCCTCTCTTGCTTATGTTGCCTCTATACAATCTCAATATGAACAGTCCTCTCTTTATAAATATTCAGATCCTGCAGTTGTTCTCATGTCTAAAGTGTACCAGACAACAGATTCTATCCACGTTGAGACGGCAACGCTCCCTGGCAACAGTTCTACCAATCGGGAACAAGCGGGTGTCTGCCTTAGTCTGTCTGAGTATCATTATGGGATGTAAGGAGAGAGAGAAGGGAGAGAGAGACTGCTTATCAATGCTTATAATGTAACATCACTCTCTGTGTATAGACCTTGCTGGGTGAAGTCGTCTGCACATAGTGAGGATCAAAATCATTCTTTCCTGAAAAAGGAAAAAAAATATCTCTATGATTCATTCAGTTATGTAACAAGGAGACAACTATGAAATGATTTGTTGTGGGCTGGATATTGTCCGCCATCTCCTCACTTGTGTTCACTCAATACGCATCAATTATGGGCACCCATAATGTAGGTCTAACTTGTGTCTGATGAGGGTAAAAGAGAATGCCTGTTTGTCAGTTTAAACCCTTGGAACAGTGTTTTCTGAGGCAATTCGATAATCTCAGACTAAAAATCACACTCTAATGCGGGATGTATGAGCTACAGCTTCAATCATTAAAAAATGTCACATCACTTTGATTGGGCTGTAACCTACCGCATACTCCTGAGAGCCTCCGGGCAACATGCCGAGTAAACTCCGTGAGACCAAACTATTGTCCCTTCCTAAACATAGGCTGCTAGTTTTGTGCCATAGCTTAAACAGTTTTGATGCTGAGCTCTACTGGGAAAAGGAAAGAGAACGATAAATAAATAGAATTATAAATAATAAAATAAGCTCACATGATGAAATGCACACTATGCTTTGCAGCTACCTGGCATTTCTATTGGCTCTAGATGGTGTCTTTGTGCCCTCTTCAACATGACAACAAATTTGTGTTTTGGCTATACATGAATAGAAAATTAAAGAAAAGATGCCTGATTATTAGATCGGTACAAATGGGAACTCAAGTCCATGATTTATCACCAGACTCTATAGGTCAAAGCTCTGGTTTTTTCCCCAGCGCACAAGTTAATTATTATAGAAAACTAAAACTAAAAAACAAAACAAAACAAAGAGAATTAAAAAAGTAATACCATTAACAAATGCACAAAAATACATGAACTCTTCCCAGCATTTAAAGGAAGAAATACATACAATACACCCGCTAAAGCTTTTCATTTCAAGAGATGGTGAAGACCAAAACCAGAGAAGAAATCGGGAGTACCATTCAACAAAAAGTATGACTTTAGCCTGAACCAGACAGAAAGAAACACAGAGGAAGAGTGTGTACAGTGTGTGAGTGTGTCTGTGATTTATCCTCTTGAGGCAAAGATATTGCTAATGGACTCCAAGTGGCTGCGGGAGGTAAACAAACAAACAGTTTCAGTAGCTACTACCTCAGACCGTACTCTGGCAACTGTGGCTGTGCAAAACTCTCCACTCACAGATGTCAACCAAAACACAGATGAGCTTATGTGACAGCACATGAGTGCCGCAGTGGAGGTCTGGGAATCCTGAAAGATTCATGAAGAGAGTTCCAATTGAAAGAAGGGACAGGTCGAGAAAAAGGAGGAGAAATAGAGATACAACATGTGAGTTGTTGAGAGGTCACAGTCACAGTGAAAAACTGTTTTAGAAAACCATAAAGCTCAAAACGAAATGAGAGATTAGTAATGACAGAAATAAAGCCACATAAACTAAGGCTAAAAAGTGAATGTTCATTAAATTCACTTGGATTCATACTTTTACCAGTGTTGCCATGATATAAACAAACAAAAATTGGACCCCAAGACACTTAGTTGCACTTTCAATGGCCCTGAACTGTTGCTAAGTAGTAAATGAACAAACTACAAGGGTACAACAGCAGGACCAGGTAACCCCTATACCCCTAAAAGGTACAATTAAGTGTGTTTTTTCCTGAAAACACTTAATTCTTCAATTTAGTGTGCACAAATAAAGACAGTTGTATGGACAAACAAATCACATACTGCCTCTAAAATGCTTTCTCCCCCAAAGAAGCTTCCCAGTTCCATTCGGAGAAATTCCTGCTACAGTAAATGACAGAGAAAATGAGTAGAATTTCGTATGACATGAGAACAGCAAGCAGGTTGGACTTTTTAGTAATGTCAAACTCATTTTGCAGAACCACAGGGGCCTGTGGGTCGTTCCAGTTTACAGCAACACATTAGGGAGATGGCACAGAAGCAAGGAACCTAAAGCCTCAGACTCACGCAAGACTGAGATATTTACAACAAACACTGTGACACAAGACAAAAAAATCCCCAGATTTCCAACTTACACGGCAACTGGACGTAAGCAGTAAAAGGGAAGAGAAAGTTCACCGATTTCAGAAACTATGCAATGCGCTGTAATGGAATAAATGTGTGCATTTTTGTGTTTAAACACAAGGATAGTGGAGACTGACCTATGACTGCCACGTGATTTCATTTTCTGAAAAAGGTTCCAAAAAGCCTTGACACTGGCAATGGCTTTAAGTTGCCATGTGAGTCATGGGTGTATAAATAACATGTTACTATTTCCTATGAACCTAAGGCACCTAATTACACACGTTACCACGCTAAGCTTTTACAAAAAAAAAAAATCTGTCACCTGTTTGACAAAGTAAAGGACAGTGACATTTGTAAATGATAAAAAAAATAACAACATGCATTAATTGTGAAAGAACTGACATGGTGTCAGTAATGGTGTATGCACAAACCCATTAAGCCCACCAATAAAAATAAAGACATAGTTTTTGTTTGTCGGCTTCACTTTTTTTTGGACAATCTAGTTAACCAATGACCAAAGCCCTCAAAATGACCAAAAAACAGTTATAAGAAAAAGTGACAAATATTAATCAGAAGCCGGCGGCATTTGGTGCTCGGCAGGTAATGTCTGCTCTGATGCCTGCTTAGGTCTAAAACTAAGGGGTGAAAATGTGGCTTTATCAGGGAAACAAACAGTGACACAACAGAAGAAGTTGCTCAGGACAGAAAGTGAGGTCCATGAGAACACATAACATCAGAGACATATAACAGAGATATCAACTAAACATCAAGCATGACGTGCCCTTGGCAGTTCATTGGGATGCGGTAGTTCTGCCTTGTGACTCTGCTTTTAACAAGGACATTATTTCCTCGGGGGGGGGGAGCTTTTGTGCCATGTCAGATGTGCTAATTTCCAAACAGTGATTATGCTATTTATTGCAGGGAGTCTGTTGGTTTAAGGAGTTAATTGACTGTACAGTACTTGATGTCTACATTCAGAGAACCTTGATAATTTATTTCTGCAAGTACAGTTACAAAGCCGATGTGTCAGTGTTGCTAGCGCCTCACCACATGACTACTGACAGTTCAGTACAACGAAAAAAAAACCCGCTGGACTTCTTCCAACTTGTTCCGACACCTCGGCATTAGATTTTTGGATGCCTCTTCCTCCTCAGTGAATATTTGGTAAACGCTTGTCAAACTGACCATCTATTAGAAACAATAGCTTAAATGTTTATTCAGTCAGCCAGAAAAAAAGTGTTCCGAAACAAAAACTGTGACAATTTGGACGTGACATTTAATCAAATAGCGATGCCATCAAATCTGATAGATTTGTTTAAAATGTTACACAAAGAGAAAATTCCAGGAAAGGGAATAGTTCCTTCCCCACAGAAAATAAGACTAAATAAAAACATACAAGGCTTGTGTCACACAAATAAAGTTCTGCTCCAAAACTATTGTTTGCTTTGTTCCTTCTTCTAACATAATAAGACAGTCAAGAAAGTATTAAACTTTGTTTTGAGACAGTATCTATGTTCAGTTTGCCTGACTGGTAATATAGCCTTAGGTATGATCTTTAAAATGGCTCTCATTGGAGGTTGAAATGGCCGTTGGATGGCCTGCTGAGTGTCACTGTCTGGCAAACTAGGATCACAATTGGGTTACATGTCAGGAAGTCTGTATGTTTTCCACTGTGTTTGCATCAGCTCTATGCATTTGTACCAAACATGATTTGATTTTCACCCGGCACAAAAAATGCAACATGGAGAAAGTGGAGTAAATCAGTCTGAAATGAAAGCCTGCACACATACTCAGATCAAACTGAAAGTTAAAACTGCCCAAGGCAGATTCTCTTACTAAAATAAGGTGGACGAATGGGGCCTTTGGGATAATTCCTTGTGTACAAATTTGAAAAGCATTGAAATTAGACTGTGACGTGATGATTATGGTGGCTACTTCAACGTTCATGTTCTGATAGCTATTCCTGAACTTTTGTTTGCTGTGTGATAGGAAGCGTAATCTTAAACCAGTCAACCAGTATATATGGTTTGGAGCAAACTTTGTGTAGGTGAAAAATATCATCCATATGTGTTTTTTTCTTCTGGCAGGCCCTCTGTTGCCTTCAAATCACCATGTAAATGACAAACACAAACAATAGAAAACATAGAAATATAGAAATATGGTTCACACATACATATACATGTCAAAGAGAGGTGACTCAGTGCTGCATCATTGTGTACTGGCACACACAAATCCGGCACTGCATATTTCTCAGAGTTAAGACCGCACCTCTGTGTAAAGTAGTGAGTTAAGTGATGCTAGCTCACTTGCCAGCGCAGAGGTGTATCAGAGGCAGATCAACTTCAACAACCTCAACACATGATTCCGCCTCTGTGCTTTCACATGTGACATAAAGCCTGATAAAGGCGCATCAGTCCTGACTTGAAAAGGCCTGTGAAACAGGCATGTGTAGTTGCTTTTCTGTATTCATGAGGCCTTAAAACCAAGAGTGTATTTCTGGGGGGCGGTGTGTATTCTGGGGACCAAATTGTCCAGCCTATAAAAAGGATTTTTAACGGTTAAAACTTGGTTTTACGGTTACAGTTGAATAAGTTATGGTCGTACGTTTAGCCACGGGGTAAGGTTTAGGCATTCAACCATGATGGTCTGGGTTAGGGTAAAAGGCCACTGATGAGTCACCACAAGCATAAAAAGACAAGTACGCATGTGAGAGACATAAATATATAGTAAAGCACTGGGTCACATGGTGCTGTATAAGTGCAGATCATTAATCATGACTTATATAGCTTTATGTGCATATTTTAGACCTGACTAAATTGGAAGGCCCCAAAGTCCACCCAAAGAGGATTTATTCACTCCCACATAATCTACTGCTCCTAAACTTCCCAGTAAAAAAGGCATCCATCAACATATATTTCCTCCCATCACAATGCAAAGGAAAGTACACCCTCTAACAGCAATAATACTGTCCATCTATGTATTTACCAGTATGCAGTATATAGGGTCACAGGGGGGCTGGAGCCTATCCCAGCTGTCATTGGGCGGGAGACGGGGTGCACCCCGTACAGGTCGCAAGTCCATCACAGGGCCACACAGAGAAAGACAACCACATACACTTGCATTCATTCCTACAGGCAATTTGGAACAATCTATTAACTTAACAATCATGTTTTGGACGGCTGGAGGAAGCTGGTACACAGTGAGAACTAACACATACACAGGAAGAACATGCAAACTCGTCAAACGAAGATCCCCGGTTCTTTGAACTGGGAACCGTCTTACTGCTATGCACCACACTCACAGGCAGCCCATACAAATGTTGTGTAAAACATAGGAACAAAATTCAAAGATTTGCACTTACTTTTCAACCAACATTCAATTGAATGCACATCAAATACACGATAATAATTAAATTATTAATTTGATGCCAAAAACTCAATCAAAACTAAATAAAAATGTCATCAAGCATTTGAAATCTGAGGAATCCAATTACTGAAGCTTTGAAAATTGACCTCTTTCCCATTCTTGCTTGATTACAGACTTTAGTCGTTCAACAGTCAGGGGTCTTCAAAATGGGCAGAGCAATTTTAAGGAGACATGTCGCTAGTATGTCATTGTTTTTTTGTTTTTTTACCATGGTGTCATTCTGTTATGATACATGCAGAATTTAGCTTGCTATTGTCTTGCTAAAGGGGGTTGCCCCTTTAAAAAGATGGCAGCTTGTGTTGCTCCAAAACATGTATGCACCTTTCAGCATTAATAAGGCACCAAATGCGCACGTTAGCCTACCATGTCCACTAACACCCCATGTTATGACTGAAAACAATCTCAACGGCTCTTTTCCTTTTTAGCCTACAGGACATGATGAACATGATTTCCAAACACAATTTGAAATGTGGGCCCATGAGACACACAGTAATCTTTTCCACTTTGTGTCAGTCCATCTCAGATTAGCTTCGACCTGGACTAACCACTGGCATTTTTGAGTGTTGATAAATGGCATTCACTTTGCATGGCAGAGATTTGAACCTGCCCTTGTAGATGGAGAAATAAAATCAGTTAACCGACAGTGGTTCTCAAAATGTTCCTTAGGTCACATGGTAATAACTATTACAGGACAGTGTCGGTTTTTAATGCAGTTGCACCTGAAGGATTAAAGGTTTCGAGATTTCAATGATGGTTTTCGGCCTTGCCACCTACACACAGAAATTCCTCTGGATACTTTGTGTCTTTTGATGATATCACGGACCTGCAATTGTATATTGAAAATTTTTGTTTTAAACTGTTGGACTACTGGCTTACGCAGTGGTTCACAAAGTTTGTTGACACTGTATTATGTTTTGCCATTTCAAACTTAAAATTATGGGAATTTATTATCTTAAAAAGGATATGCAAATTATTATTCTTTAAAAAACGTTTTACCTCAATGTCCTCTTTGGACAGCAATGTCCAGCTTTTTACAGGTCAGGACTATAATTAAATGCACACATAAGGAGAAAGATAAACAGCCTCAAAACAAGTAAGAGCTCTCAAAATTTCAACCCACCAATCAAACATAAAAGGATAAAACAGGGACCACACATTTAATTACTGAAGAAACCGCTGTAATAAATATCCTAACATTTAGTTGCTGCTAAATATAACATGCTAAATGCTTTCAAAATAGCTCAAAAGAACAAAATCAGCATCAATCCATGCTCTGTGTTGAATATTTTGATGATGAAGGTCTACCAAAATGTGACAAATGTTTTTTGCAGCTTAAGACAGTGTGCGGGTGTTTGTGTGCAACTTTGGATAACAAGGAAATACAAAACTAAACGTATTCAGCCCTGATACACCAGTGTTTAATACTTTAACTACAGACCAAGAAATGTATGTGCATTGACACTGATCGATGAAATCAGTGACAATATGTGCTAAAGTTTCCAGCACATATCAAATAAACAGTGAGTAAGCCACTGTGTGACAGGAAGAGAGTGACACAGACGTCAAGAGAGGGGGCAGATATGGAGAGAATAAACTTGCCATTTTGATCACCCCACGTTGTTGTTTCTGATCTGAATGTTCAACAGTGACACATGTGTGACATCAGGGAAGCCCGACATGGTCATCAGAGGAGCCCAGCACGATGTAAAAATGAGGACACATCTTTCAGCCTCACTGCCCCACTGTCTACAAACAGGAATACACAAACACGCTCACGCACAGAAACAAAGGCATGCAGAGAGAGCTGTGCCCACAATGACTGACTGCCCCACATGCATCTTTCATTTAACCACAGCGCTTCGATTCAGTCCTCTCTATAAAAAAATAAATATTCCAATAAACATCATAAAAAGGAAGGTTGAAAGAAATCTCATGACATGTGGAAAATCTTTTCAAAACTAGTGTTGTTGAGTGTAAAATGTACAGTTAAAACGGTTTCGCTCCATCGCCCAGAGACACATACATTTATTTTAAGTGCTCTCCCCCTCACCCCACCTCCAGTCCTTACCCATAAGCGCTTAACTGTGACCCAAGAATCTTCCAGTCAGCACCACACTAAGCTGGCACACATGTGCTCAAATAACATGCCATCTTGGATAACTGTATCAAAATGACATGGGGCGCGGCTGAGTGCTCTTTTATCTGTCTCAAGTCTAAAGCGAATAAACAACTCTGAAACAGGCGGTACCCTCAAACAGTAAAAAAAAATCCCTTTGACTTTTCATAAGAGGCAGAAATGTAGGTCACTCTGTTGAAGTGAGTTAAATCATGACTGCTAAACCAGCGGTAGTTCTGCAAAGTGAATACAAATACGCACCAATATAAAGAAAGTGTGCTACTAACCCTAACCTTCAATGCTCCCAGGAAGTGATTTATTTGAATTTTTCCTTACACAAGTAAGAGAATGCTGTTACATGGCTCTGTTGCCCTCAGATTTACTGTAAGTATTAATACTCATCCTTCACAAAAGAACAGAAAATGTCAGTCACCAACTGAACACAAGCCACATGAGTTTTATATTAAAACAATTGACTAAGATTCTGTTTAACTAGCTGAACCTTTTTAGTGTATTTGTCACTAGTTTTCACAAAACATCAGCATTCTGGACTGAGCACATACTGATTTTCCCCAGCGATTGGGAGTGCACAAATCTTTTGTGGAAACGGGTGGATGATTTTGCATGCACCTCATCCATACAACCGCAAAAATTCACCACAATTGTTGGTTTATTTATGACCAAACCATGCTCTTTTCCTAAACCTGACAAAAACGGTCTTATGATTAATCAAACAATAATGAAACATATTGAACTTAATTCTTTCAGTGTTTCTTTATCGTTCTATGTTTTTATACCAGATAAGCTGAATGTGCAAGCTTAAAGGGTGGTATTATGGGGATTTTTTTTCTTCTAATTTCCAGTATGATTCAGGTTCTTTACCTATTGTTCCTGCATTAATTCAAAATCTAAAAATCTATCATACTAGTGAGTAGCTTATTTTAACTTCAACATCAGAATATAAGATCAAATTATAGACTTCACATGAGAATCTTGAACTGACAACCAATTCTACCAAAGCATTGTCAAATACATTTTGTGATCGTACAAAAGTTTCCACATGCTAAATGGTAGTTAACTACGACCTTTAACGTGTGTGATATTGCTGAACGCCACCAGGCAAAAAGTGCTGAAGTTACCAGCTGAAATAAGCAGTTTCATTAATGTGATGCAAGAAGATACTCCACACCAAATATAGTCATGCCAAATCCTTAATTGATGGAAAGCATTTGGTGTGTGCTTTCAATTCCACAATGTTCCACGGAAGAAGGAGATGTGCATGATTAATTTGATAGGTTAGGTTGGCTCATAAAAATAAAAGGCCAAAATCCCTGCACATGTCATCCTCCGTCCTTCCGAGGTGAAAAATACAGCAACGGTTAAAAGTCAAAATGGTAACCACCCCATACTGTGCACAAATTGACTAAACTTTAAACTCCCAATCAAGAACAGAATACACAAGGGATGCTCTGTGACAAGTGGGCCTAAGTTCCGAATGTCACACCATGCGGTTGTTTATTTTAGTGCTGAAGCCCCACGAGCAAACGCAGTACTGCAGCATAAGGCCGAGGCTGAACACGCTTTAAAGCAGCCTTTTCTCTTCTAATAAAAGAAGATGGAAATTGCAGTCAAAGTTATTGCAGACACATCTGCAACTGAGTTAACTTTTGTGTATTGTGAAGAATTCTCCGGTACATTTATGTTCTTTGCATAAAGTAAGCTAATTTGCAAAATAATGTGACCATGAAAATTACAATACACCCTGTCAGGATAATGCAGTCTGGATTTATTATATGATGTAGGGAACTTTGTCAGTAAAACATTCTGCACAACATGCATTCATTCGTGCGTGTGTTTGTGTGTGTGTGTGCGTGTGTGTGGTGTTGGGGGGTGTATTCATTTTACTATTAAGGAGCCTGTTTTTTTTTGCAAAGCCAGCAAACCCATTCCTCAATTCAAATTTGATGAATTAGAAAAAAAACAACAGTTTTTTTAAACACTTTCCTAAAGATCAAAATGGCCTTAAACTGCCAGGATTACCATAAATTAAAAAGGTTCTTGCTCAAGCGCACTTGTTTTTATGCAATATTTCCTCAATCTTTTTACACAGTTAAAGCTCACTTCTGCTCTCTTTCATTGAAGGGGACTATGACACATTTGTAATTAATACTCTCCTCAAATAAATCAAGATAATTTTATTTTATAAATCAAGTTTGGAATTCATTTAAATCCACCCAGAATTAAAAACCAATTTTGAATTAAACTTGAAATAAAATATTTAAAAAAAACTCAACTCAAATAGTGGAAATGACCTTTTGTAAGCAAAAACACCAGTAACAAAAGCTGGATAAATTCTGATTTGGTTACACGTGCTAACACATTAGCTTTGTTAATGGGAGAGAAGCAGGGTGGGCTGAGAAGTGAAAAGTGCCCGCCTCAGATTCCTGTCTTTTTCCACCGGCCTACACCATCATTCTGCCAGACAGTTAGGACATGAAGAGCGCATAAAAGACGGGTCATCATCACAGAGGAGGGGTCAGCCTATCTGCTTTCCGCCGTTATTATCTTATGCACTGATTAGCAAGCTTTGTTTACTGGTAGGATTCTTGAGCGAGGCTTGAAGTTTGCAGCAATTTAATTATGTACAGTATGAAGTGAAAGAGCATGGAAAATTGAGGTGGGCAGCAAAGATAAATGTCATCCAGTCATCCACAGTGCTCTCTCTCTCTCTCTCTCTCTCTCTCTCTCTCTCTCTCTCTCTCTC
>JABUIW010000124.1:8663276-8692024 GCA_013363375.1 Menidia beryllina | reverse complement strand
TGCCCAAATATGACTTGATTTCATTCAGAAGCATCCTATTTTAAATAGAACAAGTCCTTTTTAGGAAAAAATCACCTAGGTTTTTCCAATACTAGGTCCTCCGCCAGACCCCTCACAGATAGGCACTCATCCTTATCTGTCCTGTTTCATAAACCTTTGAGAGGAATTTTAGCGTGACAAGCCGATGACAAGTGCGAGGACAGAGTTAAAGTGCTACACTCTCCTCTCAATGAACAGCTGCCGTTGAAATCCCAAGAGGAATACCTTTCAATTTAAACTGCTCGAAAACGCCATTCACTGGTCAACAGTGGTGAGGTAAGGCAAGGCAAGGCAACTTTATTTATATAGCACCTTTCAGCCAAAGACAATTCAAAGTGCTTGTACAAAAAAAAAGTTGAAAACAACATACAACAAGATGATAATAAAAAGAAAGTAAATTAAAGATCAAGCATGTGTCCCAGGTGCCATTTATCTGGTGAATAGAAATATAAGAGTAGATCAAACTGTATAAACTCTCTCAATAGGCAAACCAAAACTGAAAACAGGTCCATTTGGCACCAAACACTAAAGTATTTTTAACTAATTATGACATGGTTGAGGTGATATATCAATATTTCTTTTAAAACTACATCTAAATTCAAAATGTGTATACGAAATAGGCTTTCCCAAACCAACAATAAGGTCAATGACACAAGGACCTTTAGTCCAGATTTTTACAGCATTAATGACATTTTAAAAGGCAACATTCAGTTCATGATCTGTCTATAGAGTATATCACAAGATATGTGGATGCATACTTCTCAAAGTAAGTCAGATGTATGACTGTGAATATACAACAGTCAAAGGTAAGTCAAGTGAATCCAATTTCACTTGTATATCATGTTGAAAGCAAATATACAGCCCAAAGAGCTGTATATTTGCTTGAAATATTCAAGCAAATAACCGATCCATCGTAAAGTCACATGACTTTCTCCAGTCTTTTTTAAATAATTCCCAATAATAGAGACTCATCTATCTACCAATGACACCCAGTTATAGTTAAATCTGTTTAGGAGAGATGTTGTTAGTGTGCCCCTGTTTTAAAGCCTGTTCCAATCCTAATGAATGGGTCTAACAGAATGAAATACACAGTAATACAATAAAAGGATTTATTGCAGGAGGGTTGTATTAGACTGCATACGTCTGAAAAAAGCAGTTAACTGGAGTCATATGACTGTGCCTGCAGCATTTTTTAGTGGATGACATTGCAAAGGGCATGTGTGCATCTGTATTCATGTGTCAGTAAAGCTAACACAAGGTTGGACAGTGTGCACTTGCATGTCCTCGTAAGTCTGCTTTCAAGCTTCTCACTCTGTACAACGTGCAACCTTCATTAGGCCGATTTATTGGCTGAACGAAGGATTATATCTCTACGATCTGTCAACAAGCCAGATGGCAGCAGGTGACCATAAGTCATAATAAATGCTGGTATTTAAAAAAAAAAAGCAGAGTTTATTATAGTTGTAAATGATGCACTGGGGCATTCTGCAGATTATTTAAAGATGAATCTTGCAATGTAGAAAAAAACAAACCTTGGAATGTTTAATCAAACATACATAAAGCTGTCCCTGAGGCTGCATGCATTAATCCATGTAATTTGCTTTTATATCATGATTGACTTTAGCAATCAAGTCCACAGCATAGGCATTTAAGTCAAGTGGTCATTGATTTTAAATGGCTCTGTTTATAAAGGGGGAAAAAAATAGTTTTTTTGGGCCAACATCACTTATTGTTCCTGAAAGTCAATTTGCTTTTGACATAATTATAGTCTTTGAAAATAAATAAAATTGTATCCACTATCATTCACAAACAGCATTGTAGTTTATATTCCATACCTCGGATGGCCAGAGTGGTGTAGGATGAGTTCCAGTTACACAGCTATACAGGAACCGTGCCATTACAGACTGCAGCCTTGAAATCCTCTCACCACCTCCAGCCTTGTGTGTTGTGCCGCAGACAGCCCAACACACAGCTTAATAATGTATGAGCCCTTCTCTGAGATATTTACTCTGGAATATTGTTCAGCTTAGGGCTAGTAAAGCGCATGTTTTGGCTCGACTGGAGTAGCCATTACTATTTGTACATGGGATATTGTTTGAATGTCGCCGTGGATTAGTTCCATTCCTGTTAGGTAAATAAATTCATAAAGAAATCAAATAACTAACAAGAGGAAGCTAAATATATGAATATTCATTCCAGGAAATCTGAACAGTAATTATGACTGTCAAATGACCCAAATCTTCCTCCATTCATGTTTATCAGTTTAAAAATGGGGACTAAAATGTATTACTAATGTATTTAGCCTTTAATTATATATTTTTAAAGCATTATCAAATTCAAAACACGAAAGTAAAACAGCACGTATCCCATATGTATATTCTAACACAGAATTTATCATCAGAGTAAAAATAATTTTGCTTCTCAAACAAATTCCTGTTTTTCTCCATATCAAGGAGTAGTTATAGTAATTTTTAATTGTTGTTTTTCCAAAGAACAAAACAAAACTTGTAAGACAAGGATAAAAGTGCTAAAATGAGCCAAATGAGATTCCAACTTGAGTGAGATTATGAACATAAGAAAATATAAGATTATTAAAATGTATTTTTTTTTCTCTCAACTGTCATCTTTATTTTAAACATTCATTTGGACATTTTCTGCTCATTGTTAGAACGTTTTCATGAAAGAAGGAAGAAAAATTCATTTTAAAAGTGTGGTTTAGGCAAGCCTAAACTATGGAGAGCTCACATTTTCTATTTCACCAATGCACATCAGTTGTTCATCCCTCATAAATACAATTTTTAAGTGTTGTGCCAGGAACTGAACTCCAAATCTCTGCTTAAGAACGAGTATAGTTGGAAAGCTCACATGAACAGGGTAGCTGCGGTTGCTTTTCTACAAGCTATCTATATTGTAATTTCCTAATGTTCAAACAATTCATTATTGGTTGAATTGGTTGAATTTGTTTTTTTAAAAAAATGAGTTGGTTTGTTGAGTGTTTTCCCCAGAGGGAAGGAAAACATCTTCTATAAGAAACCACTCGAGGGTGCTGTTTGTCCATATTTCGCTGTATTTTCCGGCACTTTTTAATCCGTTGAAGAGCAGCTCGTCCAAGGGTATGACACCGAGTGTTCTCTCTTTCGTCTTATATAGGCTTCTTTGAACAAAATCCAGCTCCTATATTATTGCAGCCTTTGATGAATGGGCAAATGCAGCACCATTACTGCTGCAAATACCCCTAAATGGTGCCAAGATTAGATGTTGCTGTCCTCCTTGCATCTGGTTAATAACTGCTTCCAAGTTGAGAAAGCTCCTCTGTCTTGTACCATTACTAAGAAAAACGATGTCAATAAAGTGTTCGCTTGTGATTTAGGCATCTTTGCGCCCTTGTAAAGGATGTACACTGGTTCTAATCATGCATTATTGCCGCATTATTGGATCATATTTTTCTATTTCAAAACGAAGACCTTTTAGAGTCTTGCCTAATCTGCTTGTAGCAGGTTGGTAAAGAAAAAAATAATCTGCCTGTTTCTTATTTATTTTAATTCATTTTAAAGTTTGATATAGCAATTGATGGATTTCTGTTTTTAAAATGTTGTTGCAAAAGTTGCGTGCCTATTCACCGACAAACTACTGAACTTTTTACTTGGTAGACTTGTGATCCAGTCCAGAACTCCCACCTTTCCAGGGACACATTGCCAATTCCCCGCCAGCATGACCCAAAGATTGTCCAGAGGAAGCAAGATTAAAGGGGCAACATGTCAAAATCCTCTTTGACTTCTTCAAATGCACTTGGGCTAAATCAATTAATTAATTAACTAAGTAGAGGTCACAGCCAATAGTTGAGCAAAGACTAATTAAATCAATTAGTCCAGCTAATCAGATGAGGGGGATTTTTAATTAGTGAAAGTTTAATCAAAGCTGTGTTTGTGCTATGATACATCGCTGCAGATCTCTCACACAACTAAACTTTGTCCACGTACTCTTAAAATATGTCCACATAACCCCATTTTTGTACTTAAATGTTGATTCCATTTTAGTAATAGCACTTTCTGACTGCTTTTACTGGTTTCTCCGGAACGAGAGGTGTGCAGCATGCCCTTTGGTCTGTGTGTTTATTTATGCTAAGGAATCAATTAACTCTAAAGAAGCGAGAAAAGTAAAATAAATAGAAGCAAAGGATGAGAAATTGGCCAAAGACAGGCCAGCCTCCAGGTCACTTAGGTGTGCTGGGGATGCCAACCCTGGGAGAGCGAATTAAGTACCCAATTAAACTAATTAAAATCAAACATGATGCAGGCGGCTGGGTCAAACAGTTGCTTCCAATTTTCTTTGCTATATAAATAAAAAGATGAGTTATATACGAAATAGCCACAGGCCTGTTAAATGACTTCCATTCCTAAAAGTGTTTTCTATTTTGCTGGCATCATCTCTTGTGCAAGAGTGTCTCATCATGAGAGAACACATCTGTATGTCTTTTAAAACCTTGTCTAGCCATATGTTGCCACTAAAAGTCTGTTTTTGTTGCACTGTAGTTCCAAAGAATTTATTAGGACAGATGTGACTGAACAACTGTGTATCTCAAAACTTGTGCAGTCATAGATTTAAAGGTCAGCTTAGAAAAATAAACATAAGTCACACGGCTGTTTTTCTATTTTGCGAATGAATTTTTTTCATATTAACTATGGATACTTTTGTTGGATAAAAAGAGTTCAGTTCCTATTAAGCTCCCCTCCGCTTTCTTTGTCCTTGTCTGTCAGGCGGTCCAGTTACCTCTCTGTCCCCGATTGGGCCTGGCCAGTGTTAATCCTTGGCATAAGGAAGCCAGGCTGGATTATGGCCCGATGTGGAAACATCTGTACAGCTGAGCGAGAAAGCTGTGAAGCTTGGACCGAGAAATTGAGGAAGGGGTGTCGGGGATGGCCTGTGACCAGCAGCAGCACTAATGCTGCTGTACAACATAGAGAAGATATGTGAAATTTCTTTACTTAATAAATAAAGTGACTGCAAAAGACTGGGAAAAATATGTTCAAAATAGTCTGTGCCCTCTCCTAGATATCATTTAATAAAGTTAATCAGAATTTTAGCAGAGCAAATTAAAGTACAAATATGAGAAATGAAGTCTGAATCACTTGTTTAGGCAGCATGCAGGCAGCACACCCACTTCTATTTAAAGTCCCTTTCTCTCCTTGCTTATAATAACCAGTGGAACAGAGTCCTTGGTTCTGTGTTTTGCATGCTTTGCATATAGATCTGCTTCTGGCTGGTGGTGATGCATAGTGCATTAATATGCAGAGATGATTTAGAGGGCAGGGGAGACTGGGGGGGATTAGGCTTGCTTCAGTTCTTACTGGGGGGGAGTTTGAGGAAGAGGGAGGTTTACATCAACAAGCCCTGATTTATGTTGGTGAACAGATGGCAGAAAAATTGCTCTGTTTGGAAAAGATGTGCAATTTATTTTCAGTTGATACTCAAGCGAAAGAGATCAAATGAGAATTGATCAGTACAAGCGTGAGAGGGCTGTGATCAGGTTACAGTCAGGGTGAACTTTACATTGTCCAATAGTCAGGTGAGACCAGCCACTTTTCTTAGGCAAGGTAGATATTCGCTGCAGTCCAAACACATGGCATTTGTACAAAATAATATGTAGTCTGTGAATCCAAACCGAACTAGCTTTCAGAAGTCAATGCAATCTACCTTGTTGTACAATCAAAGAGGGCCAGACTTGTAGTGTTTCATGAAGCTTATTGAGCTTCATACCAAACCGCCATTGGAAAATATTGGAAAAAGGGTATTAAGTCATTACTTTCTGATATACCTCTATTAATTCTCCCAGCTTTTTAGGGAAAATATATGGTACTTTTATCACTCATATGACTGACTTATCTTTTTTTATTTTAACCCTTTGGTTTTGTTCCTTCTGTTTCTTCCCCTCACAATACCACTATGTAAAAGGTAATGGTCAAAGTGTTTTAGCATAGTTTTTTCTCTGTTCCCGATCATGCAAACTCATTGCTTTCTGCAGCTATGTCAGTGCCCTCCACCATTAAAACATTGCAGGATTTTGATAGCAGTAAAGGGCCTGAGAAGGTGAGTAATGTTAGCTGACAGCAACACTTTGTAGGTTGACCCTATTTTAATTTGTATCTGTTATGTTGACGGAACAGGTTGAGTTTTGCATGGAGGTAGAAACAGCAGTTTCTGTCTCTGCTTGACAAAAAATATGTAATGCCTATCAAAATACAGGTGGAATAGTGAAAAAAGAGACAGGAACCCATCTGACAGTTGATGGTTATATCAATTACTTTTGCGAAAATGGAAGGTGACTTGTAAAGAATGATGCAGCACAGGTGAGACGATACTTGAAGGTGTGGACCTGTCCACTTCACGCTGCAGAATAACGCCTCTGATGTAAAAGCATGTCAATTAGAAATCCGTACACTATCATTACATCAAATAATTGGAAGCATGATACAGTGACTGCATACTAGATCAGATCAATACTGCTCCGACTTCCAGTAAACACACATAGGCATACCCAGTCCAAGTATTTTACTGTATAATTGATTTATGGAGATTTGGTCTGCAGAGACATATTGATTCATGTCAGGGTGCTTGGGTGGAATATGGTGATGCTGCATTTTTGTAATTAATAAGAACACAAGGGCCCAATGCATGTTGCACATTTTACACAAACCTGTCCAGAAAAAAACAACAGAGCTTCTCATGATACCAAAGTCAGGTGCACACTAGTAGTCTTTTGGTGTTGTTGTCTTATAAAGTGAGTTTCTTTGGAGTTAGATTATATTAACTAGGAAAAATAAATAAATAAATAAAAAAGAGCTAGGTCAATGCTAATGAGTCGTTCAGTTACAAGTGTGCCAATACAGACACATTTAGATGGGTTAGAAACCCAGAAAGTGAGACTGGACTTGATGTCAGTCTGCGTTTGTATGCACGTTTGTGTTAGCAGACTCACAAATGAGCGGTGTGAGAGAAAGGATACGCGCTAAATACAGCTCAAACCACCAGTCGCCATTAGCCTGATTGGCCGGAGAGGTCAGCAGGGGTCAATTGATGGGTCAATCACATTGTCGATTTGATGACCACACTGGCTTGGCAAACAGACGGCTAAATGCTGGACACACTCATTCTTCCTCCCTTCATCTGAGTTATTGTGCATGCCAAGGCCACGATACATTAACACGGAAAAATCTATCCGATCACTTATGCTGATTTACGTTTGGACTGCACTGCCCTGTCAAACCTCTTGACCAGCTCATGTGAACATTTTAATGCAGAAAGATTTATGCTGCAAAGGATTTCACCGTGGTAAAATACGAGTGGATGCTAAATGGTGCATTTTATTTGGATTTTACAAACCAGACTTGTATATAGCTACTACGTGTTTTATGTGTTAAAAAAAATAAATCAAAGTCACTGTCTCAAAACAAAGTTTTTCCACACTATTATGTCTTAAAGTCTCTTGTGTCAATTAAGGCCATCAGCTTTAGAGAAGCTGGACCTACATGTGAGTTGAACCAAAACGTGGCCTAGATAGAGAACGCAAGATAAACGCATCGGTTTTCTTAGGCTGTCTCCTAATCTGTAACAAAGTGCCAGGTGAGCTGCGTATCTTTATCTGTGCCCTATTAATGATACAGCAAGTACAAAAGTACCCCAGCTCAGATACCACTCTTTCATCAACTTGCCAAGTCAAGAATTGCCCAAGCTACCAGAAATAAATGCCACCATCTTTTCCCAAGTTGCATTATGCTTAGGTTAGAAGGCCAAGGTTGATGTGAGCAAGTTAGGGAGCCATAAACTTGCAAGTGTACCAACTGTCAAGTTCAGTTGCTAGTTTAAAACTTGCCACAAAATGCTTTCCACTGTAATTTCCTTTACCCCTGCCCGAATCCCCTTCCCAGGCTTGTTCAAAGTAGAAGATGATGTCAGGGCTTTAGCTCTCTGTAGCTCTGTATCTATAGATCCCACCAACTGGCCGTATTGGTCTTCTGAGCTGTCCATACGTTTCTTTTGCACAGTCACTCTCTGTCTTGCTCCTTACGTCAACAGGGGGCTCTAAGTGTCTGATTGATCGCTGTTGTACCTCATATTTCTTCACTTGCTGACAGGAGATTACCAGTGTCAATTAGTGTTTATGAGATTCCAGCAAACCAGCTCAGCAGCCAGTCTCTTATAGGAAAAAGAGAACGGTATACATGTATTTTCTCTCATGTATATTACACAGATCATTGCAGTATTGGCTGTAAGCAGAAAAAATACACATTAAAGGTACCAGTGAAACAAAAATCAAGTTAATGATATCAGTCCTGCGGGTTTTTACAATAGGTGTGTTCAGCGTTGGTGCAGATCAGATATCCAGCTTCACACTCGGTGACCCCAGGTTTGCAGGTTTGCGGTTACCTCAAACTCCTCCAATATTAAACACAGACATCTATTATCTGCAACGGGTCTCCACTTACCCAAGGACGCACACAGACACACGCACAAACACAAAAGTATTCGCTCTCTTTGATGATGTTGTGTGGATGTGTTTGAAGTAAAGACAATGGGTGTGCTCACTATGAAATATTCAAGAAAGAGCAGCACATAAACCATAAAGTGTTAGAAGTGACATTGTCAAGAGAGAGAATAAGGAAAGGCATGAGATGTGTGACAAAAACCAGGTTGTGATGTCGTTAACAGATTCTGGTCATGTTCCGTGGATCATGGTACTGTTAGCTTTATCCTTTTGTTCTTAAACTTGTTATGAACTTGACAACTTATGTAGTCTTTAATGAATTTATGTCTGTTTTTATCCACTCAAGGAAAGCTTAAGAACAACTTTGATGGATAGCTTGATTTGGTTGAATTGAGGACATTTTCTGGTATCCAGTAGTCACAAAGCATTGACAGTCCTTGACAGAGTAAGATTTTGCCAACTAAAATATTTAAAATCAAAGAAATTTCATTGTGGTTTTAGGAGAAACTGTATTAGGGTTTTTACACTTTCTTGTCTCAACATCAGGCAGTTATAAAGACCGGATCAATACAAGACGTTTCATGTTCGCATACTGTGTTACAATCCAAACAACTGCATTTGAGAAAGTGTAATAAAGTAAGCCATTGTCTGTTGTAGAAGTGTTGCAGTTCAAAAATATACAACCTCAGTCTCACATGATCTGTGATAAGATGATAAAGCATTGAGTTGCTTTAAGAGGTAAAAAATTAACTCATTCCATGGACCCCTGGAAAAGAACGCGCCTGCCAGATTTTGAGATAATGAAAGTACACTGATATACTAATATTCTTTTCATTAAATGCACATCTACGCAAACAAAAATGCCTCAAGTTTTGTGCACCGTATTGTTTTTCTGTAGATGCCTTTCCCATTCACCGTTTACTCATTCACATCTTTAAAATACAAACCTGATTACCTTACAGGGTTTGGACACTTCTCCTATTTTTTCTTCTCGAGTGCCACTTTTCAGTTAATGATCATGCTTATTATCTTTGCCTCATTTCCAGGAATGCAAGAATATTTTCATGCTACAATAGCCCTCTTGCTGCACAGCTTGTGATAGTATATCCTCCCCAGGTGGGGTTTTGTCTCAGTCAGCTTGGTACAAAGAACGTTTAGCCTCCTCCTGAATAATCCAATGAGAGCATCCGGCAGATGGAGATCTGGGGTTCGAAACCTGAGAGTGACATCTGACACATCCACACACAGAAGGGACTCTGAGACTGGGTGACTTCAGGTGGTTGATGATGGTGTGGCTCCTGGACATGTCATCTAACCCACAGCTCTTTGTGCCTTCTACCCGTGTTCCCTTATCGATACTTAAATGGGGCAGAGTGGCTCGTGATTGGAATAAACATTCGCTCTCACCTGGCCTTGAAAGAGGAGTCAAAGTGTTTTTGCACTCAGCTTTTCTGCGTTTGTACCTCTTTCCTAAATTTGAAGATATTACAAGAAGCACCTCAAAATCCTCTGCAATTATGTCATGCAATAGATTTTGATGACCTTTCTTTATGCTATTTGCAAATGGGTAGAGCACAAGTCTGAACATGTGATGAATTGATGTTGACAGGAAGGGGTGAAAGTCAACCCTCTTCATACATTTCCCTGCAAACCGTGTCAAACTGTGGTGCAGCTTTCACAGAGGTTCACGTCCCAGCTGTCAAGCGGACGAAATAACTATGCTGTATTTTTGCTGGTCACCTCTGCGACCCGCTGTGTATATGCTGCTCAGTAACTTATTGCCCTGTCCCTAACCTTTCTGGGTAAAGGGAGCATACATCATCTTAAAGTGCCATCTATTCCGGTCCATGTTCGGCTGACTTGAGGTGAGGGGGGGTTGAGCCAGAATGTGTGTGTGTGTATGTGTGTGTGTCTGCTGACACAACTTATGAGCTGTCAGCACAAAGTGCAGAGCCTTGCCGGAAACTGACTACTACCAAATGACTGACAGTGACATTGCACCATTATGCTCTACGCATACATGTGCATGTATGCGTGAAGTGAACAATTGTGCACACTGAACCTTTCCAAAGATCCACTCTGATGTTTGCCGAGGAGGGATTTGTTTTTATTGTTTTAATGTGGCTCTTGAAGAATCCACAGAATTCCCAGCTATCATTTCGATGGCTTCATCAGTGACGGTGGAGAATGTGACAGTGACATGTTAAACACTCTCGTTTTTTTTTACTGGACTGCATCTTCACCCATATTGATGCACCTCAGCACATTTTTACATCCTGTGTAAAAAATGACATCATGTTGCTCTCTTGTGATATATTTTTTAAACTAAAACGGTTCAAATGATCACACCTGCTATAACAGTGTGACTTAGAGACACTCTGATCCTCCTATTACTCCTCCTCCTTCACTTCTTCTCTTTTGCTCAGTTTTTCCTCACTTTCAAATATTCTTCCCTCTCCTCTGCACCAAGTGGTTCCCCCTCTCCATCACTCCCCCGCTCTGCCGACCCTCCTCTTTCCCATCAGCACCCTGTAACTGATGAATGCGTGGCCTCCTATTGATCGCGATGGGTGATGGATGATGGCTGGGAGATGAGTGATGGGGTGCAGGCAAAGGTGCCAATAAGAGGGCAGCAGGAGGGTGGGGTCTCCCCTACTGGTGCTAATGGGAGAAGACTAGGGGAGACGGCCGCGGTGGCTGCCGCTCAGCCCCGCCTTTTCAACCCCAGCCGCACGAGGTGCTGCGTTTCAACTCTACTTTGCATTTTCCTTTCACATAAGCAACTTTGGGTCAAGCTTCTCTGTCCCGTTGTAAGGCACGGCATTGTTTCCGAGCGGGCGTTTTTGCCATGTATGTTTTGAACAACTGCATGGGATTGCGGAGAGTATTCCGATATGTATGAATGTGGGAGGGAACAGGAGAGGCTTGTGTGTGCATGAGTGGGTGGTTGCAGGGCGAAGTGCGGGAGGGGGAGTGGGGTGAGGTGCCCAAGTGGTGGTTAGTACGAAAAGATGATGGATGATGGGGCAGGAGGGGAAGACTGCTTCTCAGTTCCAAATTGATATCCCTGCAAATGTTTTTGTCTGCTGTGAAAAATGGTGCCGCAACTCTCATCTCTGCACCCCCCCCCTCCATCCTTCCCTCACTCCCCTTTCGTTTCACCAGTCTTCTCTCTCTGCAGTGCATCACGCCATGCAATCCATTTTCAGCACCCAAACCTTCACTTCTGGCTCCCCAGCACTCTGACAGCCCCTGATCACCACTCCATCCTCCAGTCTTTCTGCCGGCATTGTATACCTGGCTTTCATTTCATGGTTGCCATAGAAACCTTCCCTGGATTATTGCTCAACACCACTCACCCTTTATCACGTTCTTTGCCTCGCATGTTCTGGCACAGCATTTAGAGAAAACTACCTATCAGAGCAGGCTATCAATTGTAGGCTATTGCTGTAGCTGCTGGGCGAAGAATGAATGAAAAAGTAAGAGTCCTCCAGGGAGAGGGAGGCCGATCCTCTAATTGAGTGGGATGATGTGGAAGTTTGGTAAAAGAACTACAAACTGAGCTCTGGGGATTCTTTAGCAAGTTAGATCTCTGTGTTATAAACATTTAACCCAACAGTTTTAGGAGTGGAAAACAAAAATCAGTCTGAGCTATCAGTATAATAACTACAATATCCTTTTTAAGGCATCATGTAGGAAAGTTTTTATGTTAAAATTGAATTAATGCAACAGTCAGTTAATCCAACTTCAAATCTGAGTTTACGAATGCAAGTGACTTTCGGCCTTTTTCAGCAGAATCTAGAAGTGTCTACAATTATAAAGTTAACTATTTGATGAACAGAATTATTAAGCAGATATACTGGAAAACGACTTTGTTTTTCAGATGCCTTGGTTTATTCCTTATTTCAAAAGCACATGTGAAACAAATTACAAATACATATTCTCTTTAAAAACTTTTACAGTGGCATTCTATGCTGGTTGTGTTTTAGCAGTTATTACTTGACAATTTATGTATTCTGTCACAGGTGGGATCGCAGCCTTTGTACTATTCTGTTAAAACTGAGCATTGAAGTTTGTGCATTGGAAGGTAATCTGTGTGCAGAAATAATATCGTATGGTGTAAATATTATATTTAGGCAAGATTAGTAGAACAATTAGAAGTTTTTAATTACGCAATCTAAAAAAGGTTAGAAAAATTCTGGACATAAAGCAACTGGAGGAAATCAATTTCTTACATAGGTTTTATGTGGGTTTTATAGCAGATCTCTGTATTTGAGAATTTAAAGAAATGCTTGATGTAATACAGTCACATTATCACACCTCTCTGGGTCTTTGAAGAAATGCAGTATTTGGGGATGAGAAATGAGAGAGGGATGTTGGTAGAAAAGGATAAGCAAACTGAGGGACAACAGAGGAATAACAGGGGAGATGTGGATGAGCTCACTTCTTTTGCAGTGCTTAAGGAGAGAACCATCTGCAGGAGAGATTGTGCCTCAGATTAGGAGTGAGGCCAAGCTCCAGCGGAGGGGATTAGGGCTGCAAAACAGAGGGAACACTATTAGAGGACAATCCAGCTGCCTGGAACCAGCTCTGTCGCCCACCCACCGAGGAAGGCACATGAAAAACAGAGCAGTGTAAAAATAGACTCAGACGTAAAGAGATAAGACAACTTTATTACAGAAAAAATGCATTTGCAGTAATTGTTTTTTTTAAACTTAACAACACAAATTCAGTAATTGACAAAGAAACATCTGGTCAGTGCCTTAGAGGATTTATTTATTTATCTATTATTAAGTCTTCAAAAAAATAAATATTCTGAAGTCAAAGTTCCAATTCTGCACACAATGCTGCTAAATCAAATCCATAGAGAATAAATTAGTCCTGAAACATACAACACTGTGACTGTTTACAGTGGAATATATAAGGGTGACTGAAGTGCAAAATTAGACAAAGCTGAGGTTTTTCTTACATACTCTTAATCTGAGGTTGAAGTCCAACTATATTTGGCTCCAGGGTATGTCATGTCTCTAATCCTAGTTCACTGACTGGACTGCTTGGTAAACAGGCCAAGTGCCCTACTCCCATAAGACCAATCTCTCTGACATCTGGGCCTCTGCCTTTCTCTTGGCTCAAGACAGATGTTGGATGATTATTAAGCTCCCAGGGTTCTTAAGAGAGAAGTGAGAGCTCTCCTCAGTTTGACCACAATGTCTCCATTAGGCATACATGTATGACGTAAAGTGAGTACAGAGTCTTTTGTGTCAGAGTTGAGGGAGCCTGCCATGATCCTCACTCATTTCTGCTCCTCATTCTTTCCGGCAGCAGATCAGTATTTCCCACTTTCTTTCACCAATGCCTCTCTATACCTTCTGAAATAGAAAAGACTCTGTTTCACAAGGTCACAAATTTAGGCAGAAAAATAACTGGGCTCCACAGAGGGGATTGTTGTGTCAGACAGCCGGATGCCGAGCTCTAAACCTTGATCTAACTTTGATATTTATTTGCAAGCTTAAACTAAATGAATGGAGTGCTCACCTAGTAATGTTTCAACATTGTTTTCAGTATGTATATGTCAGAGCATTTGTTTTGTAGTTCAGCAAAACTCTCCAGTGACCGTTTTTTTGTTGTTTTAACCGAACTCACTTTTTCACAAGTGTCTCTCTTCATTTGCATACACTACCCACTCACTCATCTTTCATTGAGCAAATAGGGACATCTGATGTGAGGTGTTGTTTGCCTATTGTCACCTTCCACTTAGATCAATGTTGTTTTTCTCTTTTTTTGTCTTGACTTGCTCTCATTGCTGGCGCATTTTGTCAGCATTTCAAATGTTGCCTGCCACATCGCCGTGGAAGTGGACAATATCCTATATTTTTATGCAAACTGTTAAAGCATTGTGAACCCACCCAGTTTACCAAATAATGCCCTGCTGTCTCTCTATAATGGCCATAATATAGTTTGATTGGTGGATTAAACACTTATCCCTCCCCTCTGTCCGCCTTATTGATTTTCCCTGTTCCTCTCTCCCCCCCACCTCTCTCCTCAGCTTCACCCTTAAAGGTGAGGTGGATGCATAGCCTTATAAATGGCAGAGGATTGATTTGTATTTAATTAACAATTTGCTGGAGACTCTCTCTCCCTCCTCACACAACTCCCCATCCCACCCCCTCTCTTCTTCTCTATAAGGTCTCAGACTGCTTGTGAGACACACTGTGAGGAGAGAAGAGGAGATGCATGGTTAATTTATCGTCTGATCGATAAGTCCTGGCCTAACATCTACACCGCCTGAATATCAGGGCCGGAAGGAGTGTCAGGGTCCACAAACGGGAAAAGAGGCGATTGCTGGAAAAGACAAGAGTGACAAAAATAGAAAGTCTTCTAGAGGCCGCCAGATAGGGAACGCACAAATACAATTTTAAGGATTGAAAATATAAAGAAAGCGACAAGCAGCAACATGTAAAGAAATACTAACGTGAAAACAGGAGTGTTGATCTCAGAGAAGACATCTAAAATTGTTTGTGATGTGCATGAAAGACGTGCATGTGTCAACACTCACTGAAAAGGATTTGATTGAGATTTAGGACTCAATCTTTTCTGGAAAAAAGCTTTGTAGGGGGTTTGTTTATTTGTATTATTCATTAGTTTTGTTGGCATATTCTATGTTCCAAAAAAACAAACATGGAAAAGATGGTGACTAATTTCCAATTTCTGGTCGTTTTTTTTTTTTTTGGTCTTATTCTGAGATGAAACTTTTGCTTTTTTTAAATAATCTTTTTCTTTTGTTTTCACCATTGTAGGTTTGGACCATTAAATTACTGAATGAATTTGTCACCATTCTTTATCCTGTGAAATGAGAAACAGATCTGATTCAGTTTAAGTAATATGTGGAGTATATAGGTAGTTTGAATTTAGGGTTTGTAGTGGTGTCTCCCCTTTATCTCATAAAACAAATTGACATTTTTCCCCCAAGCGGTTCCAACCAAACCAAATTTCTAAACTAATAAAATGTTGCAGTCAAACTCATCCATTAGGGGGCAGTACTCAGTCCAAATACTTCTTGTACATTTATATCAGCTTCCCATTAAAAGCAGCAATGCTGAGAAAAACATTTTCCACCTCCCCTTAATGTTAAAACCCTAAAGATGATCAAAAGCTTCAACAGAAGTTGTGTTGCTTAGTCGCTCTCCAAAACACAACAAACAAAACAAAAAAGAGAACAACAATGCTACACATCTATCTGATTCTGAGAGGGAGGACAATAATTTAGCAAACAGAAACCATACCGAGAGGAGAACAAAGACAATTCATCAGGGCTACTACTCCTAATTTAGGATCAGTGGATCACTTGACTTCAGCTCCTCCTCAATAACACACACAAACAAACACACTCTTCCACACATGCACAGATGAAATAGGCCGCTGAGTGGGCACCATGTGTGATGAGACCACAGCATTAACAGCCCTCCCCATAAAAGTGTTTTATCACAGATCTTGTAATGCAACACATTAAGGGTTGCTGTTGTTATTCCCAGCAAGGTCATTCCTCCCCTTCCACGTCTCTGCAACCCTGCATCCCGCACTGCCACGTCACTGTCCATCTGAGTGTCGAGTCTTTGCTGTTTGTGGCACAGTAATCGTCTGGCATAATGGCATTTTTATGCTCATAAAAGTGAGAACACTGGGTAAACCCACGCACATAAATAGGCGGGGCTGTACTGTCACATTACCACTTGCGACATCACAAAACCTCTGCTCCTTATTCAGGAGCAATGCTTTGCTTATGTGTGTGCGTTGGCATGTAAAGGTCTTTTTTTCCACCCCCTCTTTGCATTAGGAAATATGTACATTTTTTTGCTGGCGAGTGCACAACTTCTGAACTCTGTGTGTAGTCAGTTGTATGTGTGTTATCGTCATCTGTGTCATCGTTGAACTGCTTTTGAGCTTAGCTTGGGATTATTATTGTGCTGAACCTACTTTTAACTATTATCTGTACTTTTGGACCATCTTTAATTCAGGTTTTTCATCCAGTCATCATCTTAATGAACACGTATATGAATGTTTTATTATTATTATTGTTATTCCTCCCTTTATGTTTAAGTCCCCAGGCTTTTCTGGTAATCCCATCAGTATCGGCCTTACCCCCCTAACCCCGCATTTCTCTGTCAGATCCAGCAGTAATAAAAGAAAAGCATAATCCAGTGTTTAGAAATATGAGATTTACTTGTTGGAATCTGGTGAGGCCGTGATGGATTAGGAATGGCCTAGCATGGCCCAGAAGCAGAAGCTCTGTGCCCCCTGATGATCATGGCAGTGGATGGGCAGAGAGACAAGGGGGCAAGTGAGAGGAGAACAGGTTTGGCCGCTGTAACGGCTGCAAATATTGGAGTTCACATCCATTTTTGTCAATGGCTTTGATTAAACCCAGTTGGTTCAGTAATCTTTTCTTTGTGTCAAGTGTGAAACAAGGAAATTATTGCAAAAATATGTATGTGGAAGTTAAATGGGTTGGAGACGCGTGTGTGTGCTGTGGTGGTGGCAGTGGTGGGCTGGTGGAGGGGGGAGGGGGGGTCGTATCTAGACTAAAGGAGGGTGCTTGTTCATGTTATTTATGGCTGCCGGGATTTGAGATGATAGAACAGGAGATTGGGACGCTTTTTCCCCCCTTTTTTTTTCTCCTTCCTAGTTTACCGCACCCTGCTCATTTATTTAATACCTTCTAAAATGTAAATCCGTATGCACACATGCATCCTGGACAATGCTGCCGATGTGAATTTTATGTAAAACGTGCCCATAACTCTAGTCTACGATGTAACATATGACTCTATGTAATTTCATTACTTAAAAGGATTTGTTGTGTGTGTTTGTGTGCGTGTGCCTGTGCGCACCAGGTGTTCTCATGCACGTGTGTGCACATGAACATATGCATGTGGTGGCGGGTTAAGAAGATATAAGAAGCGGTTATTAGTGGAGCCTTATGTTTGTGTTATTCCTGTGAGGGGTCGAGGGGGAATGTGTGTCAGCATCAACATCTCGGAAATGCAAAGAAGGGAGAGGCATTAAATAAAGAGGAGAACCTTTCATCGACATTAGAATAATCCAAGCAATTTTTTTTGTTTGGGGATTTTACCTTTACCCCCATTCAATTTTCATACGGCACTAAAATGGTCAGATCCCAACAATTCTAATTTTCAAAGTAAAATGAAATGTGTCATTTCACCTTAGCTTCAATAAACCTAAAAATAAAATATTAATGCAGATTACAATTTACCTTATTTGTTTACTATATAATATGTGATTTAGAAATAGCACTTATTTGTTGAGTAAAGTTTTAATATTTTAACATTTGGAGCAAAGATGATATTTTTGTTGTCACTTTTAATCCGTTAGATTTAATCCTTTGAAATTTTACAATAAGATATTTAACATGTTATTGTCTAATAGAAAAGCATACAAGTATCATGATTACATTGAATTAAAAAGTAGAAATATGCACTCATGAGGAATCTCAATAAAAGTGATCTTTGTGTTTACAGATCAACCAAATAATTTGGAGACCCTGTTTTGGAATTTTCTCCATATAACTGCTCAAAGTTGAAGCATACACACCATTGTACACATATGCACGTGTCTATTCTTTTATCAAGAAACCATTAATCTATAATGTGGAAATCCTATGTTGTGGTGTGCAGAGTTTATTTGTTCAAAGACACTTGTGTGATGTGTTTTTATTTGTTTCTATGTATGTGTGTGTTGTCTGTACCAGACACTTCAGTCTATTGGATTGAGATTCATTTGCTATTTAAGGGTCAGGGTTCGGGCCACGTGTGCGTTGCGTGCCTCACTGATCAATACCGCCGCCACGCATCCTGCCTGACCCTAGCATTTTGTCACCGTAAATCCCCCCGGCTCCCTTTTTCTCCTTCTCACCACACCCTCCTCCACATCCTTCTTCTTTTTTCCCTTCTTAAGTCATTTAAAGAAGTGATAGAGTCAAAGGGGAGCACTTTGTTAGATCTAAATACATTTAATGTAGCTGGGGATGGTAGTTTGATGGCTAATGCTCAGGGATTCAAGCCATGGTTTTGTCTCAGGAGGGATGCGGAGTGCTGTGGAAGGGATTTTCTGTCTGTCATCTGGTGATGGCTGGATTTGTTCGAGGTGCACGGTTGGGTTTGGTTTCGAGACTGACTTGTATTGAGGAATAAAGAGCATGTGTATTATCACAGAATCTTTGTATTTGTATGGGTTCACCAACAAAACCGCAGAACTAAACTGCTTAATTCTGACTTATAATGAAAATTCAAATAAAAGGTTATTTGACCACAATGTACCGTAGCCATAATTGTTGTGAAACTAACAAAGCATTGTAATCCTCTGTATGAAATCAGCCATTAAATGGGAAATAATTTTGATAATAATTTTTCTGAGAAAATATTTGTTGAAAGTTTATTTTGTTTCATTCAAGGCCATGTTTTTCCATGTCCATAGACCATCACTTTCACAAAGATTCATGCATATAGAAGAACACACCCACACACAAAAATAAAAACCCATGCTGTACGTTGCCCTTCCTTAGTACCCTTCACACATCCTTCATCTTGCTCTTCATTCCATACCAAATGCAAACAAGGTGGCCCTTCACCTCTCCAACACTTCTGCTCTGCATATCTCCCTCCCTCCCTTCCTCCATCTCTCCTCCCTTCCTTCCCTCTGTAGTTCCTTCCATCTCCTTCCACGCTGTGGTGGCTGTCACACTACACAGACATGTCTGCCCACCCGCTTTGATATAGTGGCATAAGGTTTGCCTGATGACCAAGGTCAGGGACAAACAATCTATTCAACCCACTCATTATTATTAGGGGTATAAATACATTTGGACGGAAGACTACACCTTGAACTTTGAACCTTTACCCTCGGCGGAAATTTATCTCTTTACCATTTTTTCCTGTTGCTTGGTGACAAAAAGGGGCCTCCTGCTTAACCTCTTTATCTGCCTGTCTGTTGCAGTTGCTGCTTCAAGTGTGCAACAAATCCATTAGCTGAATGAGGAAAATGTCCACTCTACATATGCAATATTCAGAGAGTTGTATATGCGCTAAATTGAGGCAGCATATCAGTTTACTAGAACCAAGCGATTTCTTTCTTTCTTTTTTCTTTTATCCTGAATATGTCCAGATTTAAAGCTTTTTTCATCGAATTTTGCAATAAGAATCTCAGAGGACCATCTTATTAAAAATGAAAAAATGACATAACACAGAAAACTTATTAGCTGTCTATGCTAAATACAACAAAAACAAAAACCCCTTCTGCTACACGGCTTAGCTTTGTTGGTATTTTTTTTTCCAGAAACGGCACAGGATACTATGGGGCATGAAGCTGGTGAATATAACACCACAAACACCGAGCAGAAGGTAAACACAAACAGTGCTGTCCTACACTTGTAAGGCTTGATTACATGTCAAATGAGAACTTGCTGTGTTTTAAACAGAGTTTAGAGGAGATTCCTTTCAGTCCTGTTGAAAGATGTATGATGTGCTGGTGTCTTTTAGAAAGACCACAGAGAAAAGAGATGTGTGTGTCTGCGAGTGTGTTTGTGTGAGCTTGACATTTTGAAGCGTGTCTCACAAAGACAAACATACCTGAACAGTTGTGCATTATACTGTACTCTGCTCCAGCATTAACAATAGTTCAGCCTCACCCTCTTGCCTTTGTCCCTGATCTCTTTTCACCCTCCCTACCCCCAGAAACCAAATTATAAAATCATCGAGAGCATGATGAGATTGCTGCTCGGTTATTAATCTTCAATAAATACATCTTGACCCAGGGATTAAGTGTATGCCCTCTCCACCCCCTTGTCCTCTCCACCAAAGTCCCCCCTCCTACTTCAGCATACACCACCACCTCCCCAGAGATCCTCTGACATGAATTATGAAAACAAGGGAAAGAAAACAAGTGCTGGGAGACAGAGAGAGAGAAAGTAAGAGAGGACCTGGAGCGATTGTTCCAATCCGGATGGCATCCAGTTGTTAGAGGAGGCGTCCATCGGAGGGCCAATGGGCTGAAACTGTTTTTTTGCCAGAAAGGAAGGAAAGTAGGACTGGAGCAATAATGTGCAAACAGATGAATGTTTTTTTTTTCTGATTTACACAACAGTCGCATGCAGCTGAAACAAGCCTTTACATTTCCAAATTAACAAAAATAACCAATCTTTTCGAAATGTAATTTTTTTCCCTTTTTTTTCCAGAAAATTTTCTGAATTTCAGACCAAATAGTAGCCATCCTAAGTCATACTGGTGATTTGATGGGAAACACCTTATGAAGGAAGACATGACCTCTGCCACATATCTCTGGCTTCAGAGATAAACTGTTTCCACCCAGATGCGACATGTAGGAAGGGTGAGCATGAAGGGGGACGTGAACAGTACAGTGTGGGTATAATTTCAAAATCTAAACAAAAATAACACGAATACAATCAAATAGTCTAAACAAGAAAAATGATTCATTTGGAGATGTCAGTTTTAGAATGAACAAAATTCCAGTTATTCACTGTTTTGTAGAATTAATAAAATTTAGGAGATGGTCAACAAAGCATTATTCACAATGCAAAACAAAATAAAACACTTGGCAAAAAATGACCAAAAGATGTTTTAATTGACTGATATTACCCCACATGACATTTGACTCATTTTCATTGATTTTTTATTTTATTTTGATTGGCACTGTTTGTTTTAGAATAATGTGGCATTATTATTTAATTGTTAACTAGATAAAAACGATTTTATCAAGAAAGACACACCTTGGTAAGGGTGCGTGTGTTGCAACAACATGTCATTTTTCCCATTAGGGAGTTCAACCAGCAACCCTAAGTACGCTCCTGAGCAACAGCACTTTCCTGCTTTTTTTAAAATGCTTTTCTAAATTTCTTGTGTGTATGAAGTTTGAAAAAGTGAATAAAGTGACTTTCAAAGATGGTAGTGGCAGGTATTTCACTGCTGTTTAATTAAACAAAGTATATTAAAACAATTAGGGTCAAAACCAAAGCTACATTTTAAAGAAATGTAATACTTACTGGAAAGCATACCAAACATGACTAAAATGGAGACGGATGTAAACAGGAGTATTAATGCTGAATCACACTGGACATGTGATGTTTGGGATTGCACATCCCCAACCATCCTCAGCTGTGGCTGACAGCAGAAAAACAAAGGCAGACAAAAATACAGAAATATAAACATTCTGTAGTCTTTCATTTTTACTGCCTTATATCTTTGAATAAAAAACTAATTCCATAGATTTGATGATAGTCTGATGGATCTTTGCTCACAACTTAGTTTCACAAAGTCATCCGTTACATTTCTGATTTCGGAGTGAACATTTCTCTGCGTCCCTGTCAAATGACAAAGCTACTTATCTCAACCTGCTCTGTCCTTTTACCAAATGAAACAGCTTGTTGGCAATTCTACATGCACAGGCCTTTATACGTTTGATCAAAAAATATATTCATTCATCATCATTTTTCCTTTTGATAGAGCAAATGAAAAATCTAACAAGTACCAATTCAGGACTTGCTTCCCTTGTCCCTGCTCCTCTCTCTCGATTTCAAGTGCTTGAGCTGTGAGTGCCTCAGATCCCTCTTCTTCTTTTGCCACCTCAGATGCTGGCATTAAAAACAACAATTTCACTAAGTGATATATCACTTCCCTGAGCCAGAGATCAGAGTAAACTATTTAGCAGGAGGAGCATTTTTGATGGTTGCAGAACGTATGTTGCAGCCAAGTGTATGGTGTCTTATCAGTTTTCCAGATTTTTGGATGCAGGAATTCTCCATCCCACATCCTTCTCTGGCTTCTCTGTTTGCTATGTCACTGCAAGGTGACAGCTGAGCAATGGCCTTCCCCTGTGTTCTGATAATTGAAAAGTGTGATGGCTGGCTGCTGGTGTAACGACCATCTGTGAGTCTGAGTGGTTTGGTGAGTGTTGCATCAGTGGGCGGGAAGGTCGAGGGTTATGTGAGAGCCAGACAGCCTCCCCCGGGGAGTTGTTAACACCTCATAGATGCCAAAAGACCCCAAGATGACCCTTTGCAGAGCCAAGACTCCTAATGAGAAAGAGGATGATTATCCCACTGTGTGTTAAATATGAGCATGTGTTGCTATGAATCTTGTAAACAGTTATAAGGTTAAATGCAGTGGAAATATGTTTGAAAAAAAAAAAGCTAATTCTTCATCATCACAACTGAATTACAGAAACACGACAGTCATCATGTAGAAAACTAATTTCCTCCACAAACAATTAATCATGAATTAATGACGTTACACAGTTGGCCCACCAAATATTAATGACATCTGCATAAAAGGAACAAATGCTGAATGTTAAACAGTCCATTCAGTTTATATTGGGACTAAATAACAAAGCTTTTTTTTTTTTTTACTACGAACATTAAGAAGGAGAAAATAAAAAATAGAAGTCAAGTTTTATGATTATCTTCAGCATGAACTAGATAATATTATTGGTGGCTTGTGGCACCTCCACCAAAAGGAAAATCGCTGGGTTGCATGCAATATCTTCCTAAGTTATGTATGTAAATGGTGCTTCAGTGATTTCAAAATGACAAACATCCAAATGTCACCAATGAGAGGAAGAGCTTAGTGATACATTAGCCAATACATTTCTATTATGAATGCAGTTGAATGCATTTCAGTCAACCATTGCAGACAAATTACTAGATATTGCATTCCTGTCTTAGAATGAAATGAAGAAATAATTATTCAGCTTGCGGAGAGTAATGAGAAGGTGGAGCTGTGATGGATTTGATTAAAGATGTCAGAGAAAACACGCTAATGACCATGTTGATTAGTTAGATTGCTTTAAAGCAGCTGCGGATGCCATTAATCTACAACATAAACAAAAGTCTCATGTTGGTCAGCGCTGTGTTTGCAGTTTACTGTTGTTTGTATGCCACCGCGATGCCTCTTCCCACTGCTTTTGTTTTCTGTCCAGATGCTCATTTAATGCAAAAAATAAAGTTTTCTTTTATGCCTTCCTGTTCGGACTAAAATGAGTCATTTTACAAAACCCAGTTTCTTACTGATCAGAACACAGACATGAAATCAAACCATTTCTTTTTAGATACACACAGAAAATATATACCTTAAACTCTCTAGCTGATCTTCTCTCAAATCACCATTTTCATCCCAGCCTCTCCAAGCCTCTGTCTACTGTAGGATGTCATTCAATGAACACATTGCCAGAATTGATTGATATCTGTACCACAGATAATCCACTGTGCTCCTCCTCCTCTCCTTCCCCTCATCCTCTCCTC
This sequence comes from Menidia beryllina, assembly GCA_013363375.1. Lineage (NCBI taxonomy): Eukaryota > Metazoa > Chordata > Actinopteri > Atheriniformes > Atherinopsidae > Menidia > Menidia beryllina. The sequence continues at coordinate 8,668,181 of JABUIW010000124.1, read as the reverse complement.
CTTTCCCTCCTTCAGGGTTTTCCAAAATGAAAAAGAGTGCAATGCCTCTTTCCTGCATACATTTGCACACACACACACACTGAGCAGCCTCCCCTCCGTTGCTGCTCCATTAGGCCTGAATTGTAGTTGTGATGTGTGGGACCCAAGGGAGGTGTTATTGTCAGACCTGATTTACTCAGCCCCATCTGACATGACGCTGGAGGGCGTGTGTGTGTGTGTGAGAGCCCTCTGTATGAAAGACAACAGGCACCCTGACAGGCTGAGAGGCCTTTACAGAGAGGACAGTTGAAAGCAACAGTTTAAAAGTAGCTGCCAAGAGAGGGCTGGGATTTAAAATTCAGTTTTAGATTTTTTTCTTTAAACATTTTGTTGTTTGTTTAGAATCAGATATCTTGAAAAATATTCTAATAGTCACAAATTAGAAAAGATATATTTTGAATTTTTTGTTCTTACTGCATTTTGTGCATTTTAATTAAAAGAGCCCATGTTTACATTGGTTGGAGGAGTCTTGAATGCATGTTTGCATAAAAATGAATTTAATGACACATTCTGGCTTTACTTGTACATATGTGGGGCCTGTTTGTCAGGTTGATATTTTCATTGATGTAAAGAGGTGGAAATCTTCGTTAAGGTGAAAGACAGAATTGAAAAATGTCGTTTTTTTTATAGCCAGATATGAAAGTTGTAATTAATTAGCAATTATTTAGCTTTGTTTTATTTTTGTTACTATTGTCTTTTATACTACACAAGGGATTAGGATGTCACCTCCAAATAACAAAGCAAAAGGCTGATCCAGAATATAGCTAACTTACAGGAGCAGCATTTTGCCTGTTCAAAATAGAGAATAATTACTCCCAACAAACAGCAATTTATCCTTTTTTCCTTTTACACAAATCAAACAAACAACAAAAAAAAGCGGGGTGCACATAACTCCTCCTCAGACAGAGATTTGAGTTTTTTTGGGCTTCAATTTGAGAGCCATCATTAAACTGAATAACAAACTTGACTGTTCGAGCACAGAGGACAACATCTTTACCAGGAAAGAGACGTTTGAATTGTAATATTATGTATACAGTTTAGGCAGTCATTCCCATATTCCCAATTTATAGTTCGCTTGTCACAGAAATCCCATTCAAGAGTCAAGAATCATATGATTATATTTTCCTTTTAGAAGTTTTGTGATAACTTCTTTGTTATCCTACTGATTCTTTTCCTAGATTTATACTTTTAACATGTTCCTTCCAACTAAATAACAATGGTATTATCTTGGTACATACCACTGTATGACTTTACATCTCTCCTATATCTTCCTTTTTTCTCACGACATTTTCCCACCACTTACTTGTTGATGTGCTGTTAGTCAGCCAGTTGTATCCAAGCTATTTGACAAATTGCATTGCATACCTAACTTAATCTAATTATTTTCTTGAAAGGTGGTGGATTTTCAGATCAATTTGAGAGAGTGGGTTGTGGTAATCCCAGTTGTTTGCTTTAAAGAGTTTTTTCCCCCCACAACCACCAACACCTCATACATGCTGTGTGAAAGTGTCTTAGAAAAGCTGGGAAGCGAAGGTGACAGAAAACATAATTCACGCTGTAAAAACTTGAGAAATTTTGACTAAAGAATGTCACTACAAGTCTTTATCTTAAATGGAAAAACTACCAGATGTTCTTTAAAGCAAAATGAATGCTTTCCAACCTCAGCAAATCATACGTTTTTATGAGACAAAATGCAAACAGGATGCAAGCTGACCAAAGTGGACATTCTAGAAAATTAACACGGCCTTTGACGTTTCACTCTCACCCCCTTGCTGTCTTTACCAAACACTCTTGGGCTCTGGTTACACACCTGTTGCTTTTGCGAGGCAACAATGATACCTGCCACTCAGCTGGGAGGGCTCAGCTGAATATCCTGCCTGGTGTTCCTTTTCTTGTTGTTGGGAACCTGAGGAGCTGAGCAGACTGCCTTTAATAGAATAGGAAACTGGAGGTTACAATTTAAAAGGGAAAAAAGAGGAATGATGACCTCTTACTCTTTTCATTATACGTGTCAGAATTTAAAGTTATGAAACAAACACAGACTAACATAAAAGTTAATAATTAATCATTCAATAATTCATCAGCCTATTATTCGTTCATTCAATCTATTTTGTCTCAAAAGTACTGTATATATTTTGTGTTTAAATTTTACTTATTTAGCATAGTTGTAAGACTATCAATTGATATGCAGAGAATTCTCAGAAATGAATTCAAGTGAACCAATAAGATCTTATTCAGAAAACAAATGGCTACATAATGAGGAGAAAGACAAAAGAGGAGGCCCATTAAAAAAAGGAAAACTGGATAATAATAAAAAATACTAGAGGTTCCCATCGTAACCTGGAACTGTTTTGTGCAGCAGGCACTGAATTTAATGTATTGAGGACGAGCCTGTTAAGACGTGTGAGAAAGCAAAAGAAGGACACGAGTCTGTCAGACTCAGTATTTCATAAATATGGACACAATTTGTATGTGACTTTTTTTTGTCTTCCCAAATTTGGCATTTATCCCATTCTAAATAAACAACATGGCTGTATGGGTAAAACCCTCTGTTAACAAGGCTTCAGAAAATCCCAACAAAGAAATATGAAGCCATATTTATGAAAAAATATCCGGTCATACACACTTATCAGAAACTAAATTTAAAACCAAAAATATCACTGCAGACTTACAGTCTTGTTCACTCAAAGACAAACATGGGCACAATCAGACCCACATATTCACCATTTAATCTGTCTAATTGAACCTGACTTTGAATAACTAAATAAATGAGGAAATTCACAAGAGGCACTCGATCCCTTCTTGGATAATGGATTGGAGATTCCTTTCCCATAGGGGCATTTGGGCAAACAAGACTAGGTAATCTCTGAATTGATGCGTTGACTGCATCAAATGTCTCCACTAAAGAGCTGTTGAACCCCTGATACAGTGTTGGTGGTGGGCCAGATACTCAATTTTGCAGACACAGACAGAACTACAGGCTCGCTCTGGTTTCACTGCCGTCATGTGCTGTAAATATGCCGGATGAATACGTTTGTTATCGGCTACATGTGATGCACGTGACAAAAAGGTAGCCAAAGACTGGCTTCTTACTGTTTTCAAGCATTGAAATTGAAGATTGAACAAAGAATTATGTTCATATTTCCACAACATAAGGATATCATAAATGTTTGATAATAATCTTCTGAAATACTTAAGTGTTGTGCGCCATTGTTTGCGGGGGTAATTAATTTCTAACTGCATTTAAAAGAAAAAAAGGATCAAACAAAATTTTGAATTGGGTGACAAATTTATTAAAGTCTTGCCATTTAATTATGAATCATCATCATTACCAGAGGGAATAAATAATACATAAAACATTTTCCACAGAAACAAACATATACATCAGAACCACCAGATGCTACATGTCTGCCTTGGGGTGGTAGAACAAAACGAACAAAATACATCATAGGACACACAAATGCATAGAAGTAATTGGACCCCTAGGTATCAAGACAAAATCTACATTTATGTCTAAATCCCTGTTCAAGAATGTACAAAGTCTTCATGCCCAGCTTCTTATTTATGTCCAAGAAGGTGTTTGTATAAAAATAAAGTCTCCACAATGATAAACCATTATATATTCATATATATATATGTATACATATATATAGACATTTGGCAACAACCAGACATTTAAAGACTTTGAGGGTTGAACTGAATGCTTCACCTGAAAACACCTGTTAACAAAGAAGGTCGTGATGGGAGTTGAATGAATGAGAATTTCTGAAAATCCCAGTAGTGATTTTATAAATATGTTCAGTCTTTGTCAGTGCTGTTTGTGGTTTTAAAAAAAATTAATAGTAATATCTGTGACTTCAACTTCTTGTTTTTGCATGACATCTGAAAACTAAAAGACAGTGAGCAGGCCAAGTGCTTTAAAATCAACATTTCCCTACTTGTTTCCATCGAGTTCATAAACATTGAATCTATCAACATGTCAGATTTTTCTGAGAACCAGTGACAGCTGGCTACTCTTTTACATGATCAATGTCCTCTGTGGCCATCGTCCTCCTGCGAAATCCACCAGAAGACATGACCAAAAAAGCAAATAAGAGAGTTTGTTTTGTTCACCAATCAGAACTGTCCGTGGTCCACCTCGTCTAACCAGGACGCTGGACTAGCAGGGAAATCTGGGTATCCACCGCTGCTGCCGGTGGAGAGGTCCGAGCTGGGGCCATTTGCAGCTCCCATGGAGACCCTCACAGCCGGGTTGATCCCAGGTCCTCCGCCTTGGCTCATGATGGAGAGGCCGGACTCCGGGTACACGAGGCTTGAGATGAGAGGCTGGTGTCTGGGTAGTGCCTGAAGTGACCCGGGAGACTGGGGGAGGACGTAGGGGCTGTTGGAGCGGATATCATGGAACTGGTCTTGAGAAGGGAGGACGCCATGTTCCAGAGGAAAGGAGCCGTGGCTGTTACCGCCTTGGCGACCTGCCATAGCCGGAGAGGAGTCACTCAGGCTGCTATAAATGCTGTTAGTGTGGCCAAGCTCTGACATGGGAGGTTCATCTGTGGAAAATAAATCATTCATAACAACCTTAGTTTGACAGGTTTGCATCTTATAAATTGGCAATATTCCAAAATAAGCATGATCAGTTTGTTCCACATTTAACCCATAGCATGAAACACGAGCATTTAAAATAGAGAGATCATTTCACTGTGATATCATCAGTTAGTTTGCTGGTAAGCTTGTTTTGCTTGCATGTAGAACATTTATCTGTAACATTTCTTTCAAAGAAATAATATATAATATAATATAATATAATATAATATAATATAATATAATATAATATAATATAATATAATATAATATAATATAATATAA
>JABUIW010000124.1:8604088-8663266 GCA_013363375.1 Menidia beryllina | reverse complement strand
AATATAATATAATATAATATAATATAATATAATATAATATAATATAACAGTAAATTTTAAAAAGATGCTCTTGAGGGGATCAAATTGCTTTTGTTTTCTACAGGGCTGTGTGAGAGTTAGGTAAGAATGTACAACTATGAATCATGAGACACAGACAAAAGCCTCATTTTTAATCTTCACATTTTTTAAATATTTTGTATTTATAATATTTTTTTCAGACACATGGAAAGTAAATGTTGAAGCACGTGTATGTAATTATAAATTGTACATTATGTATTGAAACACGTATTTAATTTAGTTAAATTTGGTCAATTTGGTTTTCAAATGCAAAAAATGGATTGATTCAGTTATAGACAAATTATCAGTGATCCGTTCTTTTTTTGCCAGTGGACAGTAATTTTGTACATTTACAGTCTTTCTCATCAAATTTTACTTTTAGCAAAATACCAAATTTACTAACATAATTAATTCAAAACAAAATTAAGACATTTCAAACTGATTTTCAGTGAAAATTAATCTTCATTTGCGAACTCAACTATTCATCTTTAAAATCATGTCTGGTATGTATATGTTTTTGGTTCCATTACATGTGAACACTAATTACATTTTTGGAGATGTTGACTTCACCTGTAAAGGACACCTCAGCATCACTGTCCATGCCCTCCTCCTGGATGCTGTCTTTGTCAGATTTGGAGCTTCCTCTTGATCTCTTCATGTTGCGAAAGTACTGCCCCCACCGCTGCCGCCCAGCATCTTTCTTCAGCCTTTTCTCTTTAGCTCGCCTGTTTTGAAACCAAACCTGAAGGGGAAAAAAGTCAGATTTTTGTCAAAGCTTTAGATAATTCATAAGAATAGATTCAGCCTATTTTGTAGAAATGACCATTAGTGAGTAGGTAAAAAAGGAGCCAAGAACATCAGATATAAGCGTCCACCCCCACAGGTTTCTTCAGCTGTAATGCACCATATAACAGGAGAGCTATACCTCTGCACTATCAATTTGTTTTTATAGTTACCAACACCTGTTGTTATTATTAATGCAACTAAAATTATTTTAAATTTTGTGATGAAGTGTTGATAAATTAAGTTTAGTGACACTCATCTTTGCTTAATCTTTGCTTCTAATTATGTCCAACAGCCAACATGATTTTTTTAGTCATCACACCTCTCGCACAGTGCCTCATGTTCTTATTTTTTTCTTAATTTCTTGATTCACACATTACGTTTTAAAGCATTTAAAATAAATTCATGTTCAAGGACTATCTGGACACCACTTAATGCCTTTGAGAGTCCAAGAGGGAGACCGGAGCAATGACACTGTGCAGTAACCCCGGGACCAGTTTCCCCTCAATCAGATTTATCACACATTTAATTAACTTCACTTCAACTTGTCTTCACCTCAATGTACTGATAACTTAGATTGTTCCATTTTTATTCAGTAGTAATGATTAATCTTAACCATTATAGTTTATCTGCCATTTGTGGTCCAAATGTTTATAGTTTATAATACTTTGATCTAGAACAAAAAATGAACCAGTTTCAGCTATGGGCACAAAAAGCACATGGCTTCACTTTCTTCTTAATGGTATTCCACCCTGAGCTGAACCCTCTTCACCCCTTTCCTTTCACTGAATAATGAGGAGCATTTTAGTGGCTTCTGTCCCTACTTTTGTCCTTGCAAATAAAACAATATATATGACCAACAGCTAGCAACTAACGTGAGGCTCTCCAGCTCCAGACAATGTGTGAGAAGCCCTCTTAGCATTGTTAACGAGCCTGGATTTAAACCATGCTGACTTTCATGTAGACTTCATTTTACTCCATCTAGTCGTAAATCCCCCCCTCCCCAACACGCACTTATTCGTACAGTATGTGCCAGATCAGCTATTGTTCCTTGATAATGAAGTCAGGACACTAATGGAAGAGCTCTTAATGGACAGCATATTAATATTACCTGCACAACCCGCATATCCAGGCCTGTCTCTGATGAGAGCTGCTCCCGGACGTGCCGGGCTGGTTTTGGAGAGTTGTTGTAAGCGTTCTTCAGTGTTTCCAGTTGTTTAGCTGTGATGGTTGTGCGCGGCCTTTTTGCAGTTGAGTCCGCCTCTGAAAAAGGATGCATATGTCAAGAAACAGTGGACGGACCCGATCTGAATGTATTTACCAGAAAATTGAATCTTTTTAAAAAAACTTGAATTGATTAAGGAAAAATAAGATGACAACCAAAACTACAAAATTAAAACATCAATAGTTTATGTATTTACTTAAAGTACAGGCAAATATATACATTAAATATTATTGAATAATAATATTGTGTTAATTTGCATCCCACCGTTTAAACTCAAAGTATTAAATAGAAACATTCACCACAGCGACAAAAAGCAAAGAACTAGTATAATGCACAACTTTTTCATTTTACATAGGTCTTATGTTTAATTTAGGTGTACCTACAAACCCAGACGGGGCACATTTTGCATAAGTGAATCATTTCTGCACATCTGTTTGCCAGCACAGCAAAATGCAAAACTCTCATCCAAATGGAGGCAGCCCATAATTGCACCTCGTCGTTAGTAAAATAAACATGTGTGTTTTAAAAAAAACCAAAACTTGTTAGATCGTTGCATAAATCAGCACTGTAAATTCACAATAAACAGATGTGGAAATAAAAACTTGACCATGCCCTATGGCCCATCAGGAATGGGCCTGTTGGGATTTTCTGTAATATGAGGAAAGAGGAGTGATTGATATTCAGCACGAGGTCAGGGAATATTTTATGGACAATTGGCCATATCCTTTTAGTTGAAGTGTACAACAAAATATGATATCCATTCCGAAAAGATATATTCAGTAACAATAATAATGAAAACATTCACACATTTTAAAATGTGTAGGGTATAAGATGAAGAAGCTCTGTACAGATAAAGAATATTATTTTAAAAGATACAAAATATTGTTTTTGTGTTCATAGTGGACAGTAACTGTATCTTAGGTAAGTCACATTTTCAAGATTCAAACTATGATTAGAATATTTTTGCTAAAAAGTAAATAGGTAACATGCTTGGTGCACTTTTTTAAGTTAACTTAGCTTATATTTCAGGGTTTTCATGCCCGTTTCATCATACAAAGGAAATTTAGGAAAATGGCTTGTCTGTGAAGAATAGAATTTTAGAATTTAATGGCAAAGAAATTGTGGAAAATAAAAAACAAAACAAAAGCAGCAACTCTATATTTATGCTCCCTTATGTACAGAAACAAGCCTGGACTATTTTATGAACAACGTCACTGCACCCAAAGGCTCCACAGACAGGAACTCCCGGTTTTACACACCCGTATACGCGCATCGTCGTGGTCGTTTCTCCACCAGACCCCCATTTCCGTCACCGTGCAAAGAGTTATTGAAAGCTGATCTCTTGGAGTGCAGAGTGCAAATGTAAGATTCGTGGCCCCAGCTTCTCTCAGTTTAGTATCGATCGGGTTGCGCAATTAGCGCGGTTGGGTCAGAGTTTATGGATGACCTCAACGCCACGTCAAACGCACAACCCCAGGTAGATGATTAAAGTGTTTTCTGGGCTGCCTGGCCTATGAGGGAGAGTTGTCTGCACGCAATTTTCTGCGTTGTTCTGTCGTTTTACTCTCAGGAAAACGAGGGAAATGCTGAGAGCAGCTCACCTCTCTGTTTGGCGGTCTCATAGTCGGCTTTGCAGACCAGCCTGCTGTCCTCCATCAGGTAGTATTCGTCACCTGTGGCCAGCTGCCTCTTGCACACGATGCAGGCAAAACAGTGCAGGTGGTAAACGAAGTCCTGCGCTCTCCTCACCACCTGTGTGGGCGGAATACCTTGCTGACAGGCCGCGCATTTGGTCCCGAATCTCCTTTTGGGATATTAGAGGTTCCCCATTAAACAACCGAACCATGGAGGTAAACCAACGATAAATGCAAACAAAAGTTGATAATAAAAAAAAACAAAGCAAACAACAACAAAACAGACAAAAAAAGGCTCACTCACTTGAAAAAGTCGTCTTTGCAGTACACGCTGTCGCCCCTGCTGAAGCACTTCTCCGCCAGCTGCGCCTGGCAGTCGCTGCATTTCAGGCACTTGCTGTGCCAGTGGCGGTCCAGCACTTTGAGGATGAACCGGTCCACGATGTGTTGACTGCAGCCTGCGCACACTGGGATTTCTGCGAGGGGGGGGGGGGGGGAATGTCAGCATTTTAGTATTTACAGCACGTCAAAAAGCGATTCCCCTCACAAACAGAGAATAATCACAACAGCTGCTAAAGTTAAAAAATAATAATCCGTGTGCGGAGACATCTGCTTCGTCTTATGTAAGACTCCCAATATTAACAACGGTTTGAAAACTCCGATTCACATCCTTGACTGGAGTTTCTTTTCATGCGATTTGCATTTTTTAATAATCGTGGAAACGCAATGAGAAGAGAAATCACTACAATCTCTTGATCGCAATAAGTAAAAACACAACCTTACTTAAATAAGGCAGCTATATACCTTAAAATCTGATCGTGGTTAAATCCATTCTTAAATGTTCATTTAAATAAGTTAAATCTTTATAAATAAAATACAATATAAATAACGAATAAAGCAAATCTGCAATTTGCATGTTTTTACACAAACATTTAAGATATACAGTTCACATTTCTACTCGTGCTGTGACGTTTAAATAACCAACCAAAAGCAAATAATTTGTAAGGATAAAAATAACAAAACAACTAGGCCTATCTGATCATTTTCCAGGCTCATCAAAAAGTCTGATGACGATTTGGATATAAGTAAGAATCACGTAATAAATTACACAACGAGATTAAAGTACAGAAAATTTCGTGGGCTGTCGCCTCCTCACAAAAGATTTAATATGTTCATGATATGAAAATAGTTTTTAGATCACACAGTCTGCATAGACATGAATGTATCAAAGAAAAAAAAAAGCTAATTTAGTATAAAATAATTGAAGACATTTCCACAGCTCTAAAAGGGACTTACAATGGGCTACATCCCAAAATGAATCGTCCAGATTAACACAGGATCAATTATTGAAACAACGAACAGCAAAATCGATAATGTTTTACTCTTATATCAAATGTAATTCTTAATATTTTGACGAACAGTCCTTAAAGGCAATGAGGACACACCAAGTCAGCATATTTCCGGGACATTTAGGCAGTTTGATACAAATAAAAAAAAGGAAATCTAAATCGCAAAGACGTTATTCGGCCTCTTTATTACTAATTAAAAGACGCGCAACCACTTCTTCTTCCATGGACACAAGGAATCGCGCTGCCATTGTTCTGCCGTGGACTGTTCATAAAACATTGACGAGCCATTTCTTCTTGCATCACCAGCAGCGAGCCTTGCACAAGTGCGGCAGAGGCCACGTCGAGAACAGGTGTATCCAGCTCATCACTAATTCAGTGCGCTGGGTAAAACTAGAAAGCTGTGGCCTGTGGTCTCCAACCAACACGGTGTCCAGGCAATTAGCGCACCTTGCGCAAGGCCCACTCGGAATATTGAAATTCACAAATCCCTTTGACGATTTGATTTCTAACCACGACCTAGAATTGGATATAAACAAAGATGTGCCGTATTCAAGCACACCGTCCACGTGCCTTAAGCTGCATGACGAAATGGCCTTCGAGAAAGCAAAATGCGTAAAACCTGTGTGCCCAAATTCAAAGGAAGTTAAACCGGATTCATCCCTCGACACCATGTGCTGAACGAAAAATTAACAATCTTCGTTAGGATCAAATGTTAGAACTTTAGGAATAGAGTCCGGAGTCGGATACAACAACTGAAATTAAAGAGAGACTATAAGCCACTCAACACGTGGAAAACAGGTTGCATGCCCGTAAACTAAACTGAAAATCCCGACTACAAATTATGCACAAAATTAGCGCAAGATTAACATAAACAAATGTAAGGACTGATATATACAGTATTTCTTCCATTTACCTTTTCTCAACTCCTCACTGTGTGACAGCAGAGCCAGGAGCATCTCAGCATTATGTGACGACTCTTTTGGAGAGTTCCGCTCACCACGACCATCCATTGCTCATGATTTACGCTTACGTTAACTCAAACCTGTCTTGGTCGCGTCTATCCACACATTTACACCCCCACAAACAGCAGGAGTGTCAAATTTGAGGAGCTAAAGACTGAGAGGCGTGAGGCTGCCGTGGAGTTTGCTTGTTGGCTACTTCCCCCCCACCACCCCCGATAGAGCCGGAGCTGGATTACGCTGCGCCGTTTCCCGGGTTACAGGGAGACAGATCAACATCACCTACCTAGTATCTTACCCGGAAGGAGACGAAGCAAGAAGTGAGGAGAGAAACCAATAGAGTTTCAGCACATTGGGACGTGTTAATGATCTAACGGACTTCATAAACGTGGACACTATTTTATTTACCTGCGTTATAAATAGCTGCCAGATTGGAGGAAAACTACATCTCAGGCCTTGTATTTATCTTCATCACCGTTATCGATGTTACACTGGGACGATTCAGCCTGTTCTGGCTTTGGTCATTCCCATCATAAATCGGAGTAAGATGAGGAATGAAATAAGTATGAAATGGTATTCAAAGAATTGTTGAAACTGGCAACAATCTTTCCCCCAGTTTTCCAACAGCCGTAATTGCAAACAAATAAACAGGACATCAAGAGTAAATTACGCACGTTTGGAAACTGAACCGAAAACTACAATGGGGAACATCATTATTTTTTATTAATAGCAGTTGTATTGGAGCAGGCATGGTGGCAGTGCTGACTGTTGTATCTAAATTAATATAAACTCTTACCTTAAAGCGATTTATCAGACTGATCAAATATTGCAGTCTATCCACTCTAAAACTCTCAGTTTATAAATAAATGACCAAAAAATGAGGCATACTCAGACTTAGATACACAGGCAGTTTCGCTTGTGCTGAGTGCGCAAAGGAGAGTGTTTATTTAGGAGAGAGATTGGCTATTCAATAACATGTTGATCGGGCAGGTACCCCAATGAATTTTATTGACACTGATCTTTGGCTCAAAAGAGCGCCTGGGGAAATCACTGGTAGTGCCACAACCTGCCGGACGGCTGATGAATCTAAAATCAATGTCCCATTTGCCTGTATTTTCAGAAGTATATGAAAGGATTTTTGGAGAAAGGTGTGGGGTTCATGGGTGCCCCTTTTATTTTTCAGCTTTGTAATATTTTTTATGTCACATTGATCGCTCCCCTTTGAGGGGGTGAGCCGACAGTAATGTGACAACAAAGACATAAAATGACCATCAGAGTAATGGCTAGTCGGTTAGGGTATGTATCAAGGATTATATTGAAGAACAACAAGGTTTTGTGTCTGTTTTTGTCAAAATGCATTCATAAATTGGACAAAAAGTGGTTTGCTGCTATTAAATAAAATCCTTAAGAGAAATCGTTTTAGTTATCATACATATGACGCCTATTTCAAGTAACATGGACGAGCACGAAACACGAATTCAACTATTTTCAGTAAGCCACCGAATATTTCTCCCACAGAGCAGACATATGTCCTCATTCTGGTGGAAAGCTTGGCATGCAACCGTCCCACAACGCCACTAGCACCTCTCCTGCAGGTGTCCCACCTGTCGGGGCAGAAATATCACACCTGTTGAGCGCACAGCCGGGCTGGGGAATCGAAAGGGAGCGACTTTGCGCCTGTTCACAGTCTGTCGTTGATCCACACGGGGTGCAGTCTCCCCGGCGGATCCGATGGCCCCCCATATCCGCTCCCTGTGCGCTCCCCGTGCGCTCCCTGTGCGCTCCCGTGACAACTGCAGGCGGTGGTGTGAAATGACAGCACGCGCATAACATCTGTTGGTGTGATTCTTAAACAATGAAGACTCATTACGGATTCATAACGTCTTTCGCACACAGAGGCAGCCCTGGACAGTCTGTTCACATCAGCATGACTTGCCGGTTTCAGGATTTCCGCAACTTTTATCTCACCCTTCCATCGCGTTGCAATTGAGGCCCAGTTCAACGTAAATACATTTTTTGGGGGAAAAAATCTATAACTTATTGCAGTGGATTCAAACATTTTAATAGCACCCGTTTCATGGTTGTCAAATAGATCACTCGCTCCCTTTTTGCTGATTTGTTGCAATGTCAGCAATTTCACCCTTGAGTTAGGGACATTGATCCCAAGATGCCAGTAAAAAAAACTCTGCATTTGCTGTATTTAATACCTGCTTTTTCCTAAACTCAACGTATCATAGATAGCATTGCCACAGCAGAAATTGTGTGTCTTACCTTGGCCTGAATTGTAGCGAGAGAAATTCCCAGCGTTCTGACAACTTGACCCCGGGTGTTCCAGCAGCATTCTGAAGATGGTCCAAGTGAAGAAAACGGTGCAGAAAGTTTTTTATATCAAATGAAAAAGGAAAAAGAAAAAACTTTTCAAGCTTCTAATTATACTCGGATTCCACCCCGCTTCTTCTTGGGAGGTTTATCCTCTTGAGAGAGACTTGAAGTCTGTTCGAGCTTGATTCAGATGAACGTTCAAACGGACTTTTGTCGACCTTTTTCCTTTCGTCAGCCTCCCAGAGCGGAACCTATGAATATTCATCAAGTTGCTCTCTGGTGTCTGGTTTGATAAGTTGGCGCTGAGGAGTGGGTGGCCGTGGAGAAAGTGGCTGACCATTAGCCGCGTCAGCTGACCAGACTGTGAGCCTGCAGCCCGAAACTTAACGTCAACCAAAATAGCCAGCGGTCAGTGCTGCCTCTGTCCAGAGTGCTGAAGGGGGAGTTTCTCTGAGCGGGCTGCAGGGGTGTGTGCTGCTCTAATATCCCCAGAGGCTATCTTTAAGCACGCTTCCAACCGCACACACCAGCCCTCCCCTCTCTCTCCTTATCTCTGTTGTGTTGCACGTGTCTGTCTTTCAAGGCGCACAATGGGGCAATTGGACATTGTTGTCATGGGTCTTTTCTTTTGTTTGTTTAAAAATAGACATCGATGACATGCAGGGCGGGATGGAACGTAAAAAATACCGTTATCTTTATGGTTTGGTATAACTGTAAAAACTTTGTAAGCACAGATACTGTACTGAATATTGGTTTATTGGTTTACATGTACTGACAAAGTTTAAGTTAAATAAAAAAAGTAAAATGAACACACCTTTTTTTTAAAGATTACACTGTCAATAGGGGAAATGTTACTCGGTATTAGTGATACAATAAACAAACACAGGCTTCCTCAGGGTCGCCTGTTTGGCTGTGTGCCATGTCTCCCTCATTTAAGACAGTGCCAATTAGGACCGTAACGCATATTCTGACGTAGTGCTGTAGTGCTACAGCTTTGATTCAATTTTACTCGCCCAGCACGCAGCCAACAAGTGCTGTAAGCCAATTAGAACCCCTGTGCTCGTCATTAGTCCATCCAGGGTAATTACAGTCCCAAACTTCCTAAATTAATTTCCCAAAATTTGACCTCTTATTCCCAGTATTCCTCATATGCCCTCTGAAAACATTCAGACATTTAAAAGGGAATGTATAATTTCACAAAGGGATTGTGTTTTCATGGGCAGCAATGCCAGATAAACAAGTAAACATGGGTTTTTGTGGAGATTAACTGAGAACTGTTTGTGAAAACGGAAGGACTTCTACTCAGTATAGGCTAAGAGGAATCCTAAAGCCAATGCAGCTGAGTGAGCTTAAATGACAAACACAAACATCAGCTCTACCTCCTTCTCTCTCTCATAGTCAGAGAACAAAGTGTTTGCCAACTGTCCATAGCAATGTGCTGTCACATGTAATATGTAGTATAAAATAGAATGTCAAACAATGAGGGGGAAAAAATACTATGAAGTGGTATGAGTGGGCCTTTTTTTAAACTGTTGATCAGGTTTTATGAGGATCAGAAAAGACATTATGAGATTATAATAAAACGTAAAGCTGAAATGCTTTGAAATACAGCTAACTTATTTCTCCACGACACCTCTCCTTTCCAAAACAATCTTTTTGGCACCATCGTATGGATATTATGAAACATGAAATATACCAAGGTTGTTATCCTGATTCGTTTGTGCACTGCAAATCATAGCAGAGTATCATTACAGAAAATTGGTAAAGCATTAACACACCTGGGTCTCACTCGAGAAAGCAGCTGCAGTCAGCTGCTAATGGTCCTTCACGAAAACGTTGCCTTTTGCACCTACGACAACTTGATTTTTGGCCTTGATTAGCTGGTGCAGCCGTCTCGAAAGTACCATGTGTATGAGGGCCACTTCAAAAGAACAAATGGTACATTTCATGTGAGACCGCTGTCGTTCAAGAGAGGACTTAGAGAGAGCAGTGTTTTCCTAATGCAGATATTCATTAAATTCTTTGCAATTTGAGGAAAATGGAAAACAATATTGATGCAATTTTTTCCTCACATTTTACAACAGGTATTATAAAAACCACATTGCGTTTTTCATGCTGGTCAAGAAAAAATTACGCAGACATGGATTCTTATTTTGGACAGCTAAAACAAATATTCAACTAATATCTAAAACAATTGAAAGCTAAAAAAGGCTAAATTGAAACAAAAAACACATTGATTCAAACCTCTTCACAGAAATCCTGAATATGTTTTTTCTTCCTTTTTTTTCTCTGAAGGTCAGTTCCAACGTAGATTAAAAGAGACGGCAGCAGGACTTTAATTCGGACTAGATTCAAACATTTTTTTCCAGAAAAAAAGATGAACAAGCAGAAAAACAAAGCATTTCAAATATAAGTTTTGTGTTATTGAAATGTCTTCTCAGTCTCTTCATATAACATTCTGGACTTTACTTTTCAGTAAAAAGTGACTGTTGGTCGTCATGACTATGTATTTAGATACACATCAGAGCACATGGCTTTGCTTTGTTTATATGTGCCATTGTACGTGCTTGCGTATGTCCCCATGTGGCCTTGTGTCCTTAACTGTGCGCATGTACTGTATGTGCATGCATGTTGTGTGTATGTAACTGCTTAAACACAGCTGAGTAAGGCGGCTGAGTGTCACTGCGGGGGGTCCATGTGCACCCATGCCACCCCTCTGACACCAGGCAGCCATTGTGCTCATGTCATGATCAATCATGTCGTCTGAAGACTGGCCTTGTCCGTGAGGGAGGGGACCAATCATACGCCTCATTACCCAGGCTTGGTTACTCCTAAAGGGAGTATACTCCCAAGACACCTCAGCCTGTTGCTGCTTGGCGAGAAAAGACAAGGAGAAAATTTGTGTGAAGGGTATAAAAAAGAAGAATAGGAAATTATTTTAAATGTGGATGTCGAATATGGCAAAAATATGTTTATCCAAGTTGCTTGGCAGTGAAAGTGCAGAGGAGTGACTGAAAGCTTTGAGATGCTCCATAATGACTCATGGCAGGGTTTTTCATATTCCAAGAACAAACAAAAAACAACAACAACAACAAAAAACAAAACAAAAACAAAACAAAACTGAAAAAAAAAACTGGGAAAAAAAGTTTCAACTATATCAGCATTATTAAATGTCTAGCTTTTGAATACAGCAAACAGTCTATTACAAAAAGGTGCACTATTGCTTAGAAACCAGCATAAACTTTTCAGCCATAGCAAGCAACTCTCATTGTTTTGAAATACTCCATCTGGCAAAGTTTCACTGACCAGGCTATTCGAGGCTCACAACCCCCAGCAGCTGGCTAAACTGCCCAACCGCTTCCCCGTTTGGCCTTCGCACTAACCGATACTCTGGTGGCTTTACCCCACAAACATACACAAGCACACACACAAGACAAACTGTCCACCGGCCTGCCAGTCTTGGGGTCAGCTGGCTTGAGCCAGGGAAGGGGAGGGAGGAATGCTGGGATGGGTGGTGTGGGGCAGCACAGGATGACACCATTTAGGCTTTTGTTATTCTACAAGACAGCAACAGAAGTGGGTCAAAAGTGTTTTGAGTGCACTGCAGGACCTTTGAAATGATCTTTGGATAGTTGAAGAATAAAAAAAAGACAAATGCTCTGAGCTGTGACTCAAAAACATCTCCACTTCTAGAGGACCGGGAATGATCATACGTCCTTATGTGCTAAACTCAACAGCTGGGCCTTCTGATCTGAATGCAGGTTTCATTATTTAGTAGAAGGTCCTTCTCTAGCCTCAAAAGACTGTCACCTCTGCCCATCATCAACCCCTCTTAATATTGATATGCTAATGATGAACAACACAAGGGACAAAGCTTGACTGCTACCACTGGAAACCATTACAATGGCCATTCAGTGAGTCTTTGACACTTTTACCACCCAACATGTGTCCCCGGTTTCATAAACAGACAATAAAGGCCAACGACTGCCGATCCATTCACATGTTGTCTCTCAGTTCCGATGGTCCGTCTGGGCTCTGGGATGGTCACTTGTTCTTTGTCCAGAGTGGAAATATCAGCTTTTTACCGCAATGATAAGCCAAAAGCAGCTGCTGTGCCAAACAGGTCAGAGTTCAAACCCTTCTGGCAGAGCATGGTGTCCTTACAGATGTTTATCTACTGTGACGTCTTTCTTGTTTGTAAGTGGGATGCTTATCTAAAAAAAGAGAACATGAGGAATATCTCAGTGCTAAACAGCACTGTCAGTTGGTTGGAAGAGTCCAAAAATCTACCTGATATAAATCATATAGAATAGTTTTCCATTGTTTGCAGAAAGATACGGTTTGATCAAAGAGGGGAAACCACACTTTTACCAAAGCTGTGCATCCTCCTCATTATTTGTCCCTTATTTTTCACTTATTTTGAATCAAACTATTCTGCATCGACACACTCGAGGCCTTAGAGCATGTGGCGTAAAGTGAGCATGGCAGAATAATTTCCAGAAATTTGATTCTCATTCTTGATTACTCCCAGATTAGCTTTTTACTTCATAACTACAAATATTTTAGGATGAGTTCAGAAAGGGGTGGGGGAGCCATATCTTGGGACTTGCCCCCACTTGGAAATTAGAAGATTTTGCTAAAGTGTCTTGATATCAGTAAAAGTCATCAAAGGTTTGTCTAGAGACTTGAAAAGCTATGACCGTTACCCTTGAATGTTTTCAAATACAGATGCTGCATAGGAAAGTTATATCAGGACATGTACAGGAAATTTGTGTCTGTGTTTTCCATTTGTGACAGCCAATGAAAATGAATTATTCTTCATTGAAAATATCTTAAGGGATCATCACCACCATGCAACACATCATGTCTCATACAAAACAAATATACTGTTTTTTCTTTTTACTTCCATGGGCATTCAAGAGAAAGGGGAACGTAATGCCGGGCATAAATGTGAATTTATAGGTAGGTTATGGGAACACGTGTCAGTGGTAGTAAATGACCTATAATTGACCTCTAAGACCTCTAATTGAAATCTCTTTCCACCTCCCTTTGCCGTTAATGAACCCCCAAGGAAAGAGTCAGGAAATCCACTAATGGGGATACACATAATGAGGAAGGATTTTCTTCTTTTAAGAGAAGACAGAGTGGCAACTTCACCATTGCTCTTTTTATATTTTTACTTGGTGTTGCAAAATTTCAGGTTCCGCTCTGAATTTATTTGGCCCCTCTCTCAAATTCCCTGCTCCCCATCACTGATTTATCCTTCTATTTTGCCATACAGTGTGGAAAATGGAGAGTGGATCGCTGATTAGTGGCCGTACAAGACAGCAGTGACCTCTGAAGATGGCTGTAATTATTCTACTGCAAAATTAATGGTTTTATTATCTGTAATTTATTTTCTTATTAATCATACTCCATGTCAGAGCATAGCAGACAACCAGAATGCCATTAGTATCACAGGGGTCAGCTGTTTTAAAGGCAACATTTATCATGTTGGTGTATTATGTTATTGCTATGCTGGATGGGATTCGAAGACGTTTCTCTCTAAATCACATTTGTTTGTTTTTCTCCTTGTGTGATGACCATTGTTGTATTAGGAGTCAGATCAGAATTGTCTTAGGCTAACAAGCTTAGGGATGTTTGTGCAGCCCATATGACGTGTTTTTTCTCTCACGCTTTTATTCTTTTAAGTCTTCTTTTCTATCAAAGGTGGGGGGGTGGGGCGGGTGGTATGGACTAAACATCGCGGATAAGAGGCTGTCCGGCACACGCCTGCATGATGGTCGCTAATCCCACAGTCTCAGACTCATGACCCACTTTCTTGGAGGAGCATGATGGAGCAGCAGCCTCCTCTTACCCAGAAGGTGCCTCCAGACGCAGGGTGGTGGGGTGATGCAACCCCCCAACCCACCCTGATAAGACAAAGGAAAAGGCAGACCCCAGTGAAGATCCCTGAAAGCCACGTTAGGGACTCAAGAACTAATACCTAAATCTGATGGTCTTATCATGTTTTAACTAAGAGATACTTCAGCGGCCATTTCTTCCTTTTTGTGAAAAGTGTTTGTTAGTCAGTGACAAATATTTCCATCATTATATAAAAACAGATTTTATTCTGTTTCAGAATGATTTATTTTTTAAATAATACCATTTGGGATCAATAGTGGCAAATACAGCCTGACCCACAAGTTCAATGATCTATAATTGTTCTTAGGATGATCCTAAATACACATTTACATTCTTTTGTTTCTTAAGATAGGAAATGAAACTGAGCAAGGCTCTTTGCCCTTTCCTAATTAAACTACTGACTTAAGCAGAGATCATCCACTAATGCAAACAAAATGAAAAGAACAGCTTCTCCACTATTGTGTCTCATCCCTTGAAAACATGCTGCCCGACATCATGGCACGAGCCACAGCCAAATAGGTCAACAAAATCTGAATTGTTGATTTGCATCACATCATCAGAATGCATCTTATTTTTCTATTACCCACCACCTGCCCCTGCTCTTGCTTTTTTTGCTGCTAAAAAGACCACAATACACACCGCTCTTACTTCTCTCTTTATCTTAATCCCTGGCAGACTTTAAGTGTCTGGCATCAGGGCAAAATCCCAAACTGGAGAGGAGCGTGTTTGGAGACCTAATCCCCTTACCCATGGACTCGAGTTGCCCTCAATTCACCTCTCCTAAAGTAGGCCAAGAACAAGGAGCCACAACAGAGAGGCAAGCGGCTTCACAAGGCTCAGCATTATTATGGTGCCAGACAAATAGACAAGAGGGACACATACGTTAGAGCATACGCACACTGGGACACATGGACAGATGATGTTTAAGCTGATATATGGTACTGTACAGACAACAATGCAACAAGATGACTTACACACATGGATGAGTATTTCACACATTTTTTACTCACACGTTTTTTTATGATGAATTCTGAGCTCTCAACATATGCATAGAAATATTCACACAGCCGTTCTTTTTGTGTTGTGATCACCTTTCAGCGTTTCGCTCACCCACGAAGGAGAAAAGAGATCAGCTACTCTCATATTCTCCATCTCTCCTGATTAGATCATGAACTTTCTATGTGTACAGATCAGCTTAAATAGAGATAATGACAAGATGAACTGAATATAAGCTGCGAACGCAAATCAATAATTCTCAATGCCACGTCCCCATATGCTGTTTTCAGCTACTTGTGGCTTGGGTATTTCAATAAGTCTCTTTCTCAATACAAACAAATCAGCCAGCACACAAAACAGAAATTATCCAGATTGTGAGGGTGTATTAAATATGAAGAAAGATTTACAAAACAACAGGCAGGTAGCATAAATAGCAAAGAGAGCATCTTAGATCATTTAGTTAATCAAAACTAAAGTAAGAATTTGGACATGTTACTTTACATAATAGCATCAAAAGATTAAGATAATTACTATCAGTGGATCTTTGCAAAAGACAATTAAAAAAAAGGCAGTGGTTGTAATCTTTGGGTAGCATGTACGCTACAGACAAGACTCTGTAGCGTCTATAAGAACCAGAAGCTGGGGCCTGGCACCAGTAGTGGACAATCGTGGTACCAACAGGCATGGAACTGAACATTTCAACCTAAAATAGAAAGACCCAAGCCAGAAATCCAACCAGAAAACTTGTTGTGATGCAGAAGACATTTTGCCAAAAACTGCATACCACAAAGATAATGACATCTCTGCAAAGTTCTGCAGACAGAAAATTAGTTCAGAGGGCAGAAAGATAGTGGGCAAATATCTGTGGCCCAATAAGCCGAAAAGTCAGATCTGGTCAGTTAAGACAATAAAAACAGTTTCATGTGTATTTATATCCAATAATTTAATTGAATAAGATATGTGTGGTTCTGATGGTTCATTGTCATTTGCAGGGTCCTATCAGTTATAAAGTGAGACTCACAACTCTCTAAGTCATTCATCTCTTCACTATAAAGTTCAAAGCTTCCATTTGAAGGAAAATTTGCCCAATTCTAAGAACAATTACCCATTCTCCACCCAACCGATTTACATTTCAGGATACTTTTAAAATGTAACACTATGGACTCTTTCTAATTAAAATCTAAGCAACAATTCCCTCACAGCCAGAATGACTGCTTACAGTTTTTTGTTTGGACAAAGTAGAGCAGTAGAGAGGATAGGAAACAACACTGCCACCCTTTGGTTGTTTGACGTTAAACACCACATGGTGACAGTATATTGAAATGACTTTTATAGATAATGTTCCAGTGTGTATATTGTGTCAATTTCTACAAGAAACTAAAACAGACAATATATGTTTTTGATTAAGCAACCAGATGCATGCCTCTTGCTGTAGATCATGGACACAGGATCAATACCTCACACTAAATATATTCTCTAATGATGATAAATTTTCAGTATTTGAGGAACTCATGCCATATATGATGAGCCCATCTCAGCATTACATTATAGTTAATAGAAGCGATTCTGGGCATTCAAAAACTTCTAAATACAAAAATAAAATATTGATGCACTTTCTTAGACTTTTTGTAAGATAAAGGACAATCCACAAAACATCAACAATGACGTTGAGAGACATCAGCTCCAGTTGGATTTTGAATGTTCTAAAAAAAAGGGTCTCTCCCTTTTTTTATTCCATCTCCATCCTTCCCTTCCTCTTCCTTTAAAGTCTCTTAAAGCTCCTACGATGATTCCAGAGAAGATTACTTATGATTTTTCCATTATGCAAATTGTTTTCCTCTTTCCATCAGTCATTACTTAGTTTGGTTGGGGCGCTGCTTCATAATTAGCAAACTGCAGTCAACATGGGCAGACTTTGATGTAATGTAACATGACCAGAGGTGAACTAGCCTATGTCTCTGTGTAACCTCCCACATCAATAAGACATGATTACCATATTATAATTAACAGACTTATAAGGTATTCATCTAGTAATTTTGCTACCTCTATTCATGAACATCTGTCACATATTTAGGGAACAATTTGATATAGTTTTATTAATTTGCTTGCCTTGGCATTATATGATATATCAACAAATAGCCCTCATATAGTTTGATCGTAATACCATGACCTACTTATGTTATCTATGATTATTATTATCATAATAACAGCTAAGGTTTCAGTACAACGAATTCTGCTTGAAGATTTCATCCATAATGTCACAGGTTGCAGGTGATCTTCAGATTTCTCCTGATATCTCACAAAAAGGCTGAAGGGATCCTTAATCCTGACATTCCCATGGATGTTATTTTGATGCCTATCATTTACCCCTATTATATATGCAGGCCAGTCACATGACACTAGCATTTCCCTACAGCAATTGCCTTTCCTTACAGGACAGGAGTGGGCTGTTGCTTAGGAATGGATCAGAAAACAAAACAACTTACCACCTCTGTTCTTTGTGGCCAATGATAAGAAATTTTTAAAGAATGCAGATTCCATAAACTGTTTTATACTTTCTTGTAAATTTATAAAGTATTTCTATTTGACTGAGGGAATAAAATCTGTCAGCAACAAATGTCTTTCGATGCGAATCAATCCATGGTCGCTGACAAACTAAAAGAAAATCACCTAGACTCAACAAAACACAGTCAAGTCAAATAAACATGATTAAAGTAGCCTACTCCCCCACACAATCTTTTCATTTAATTTGAGCAATTTCATAATGCACTGGTTTGAAATTGGTGAGGGCTGCCTTTGATGTAATCAGGTATGAAACTAATGTAAGCTTTGCCAGATTTTTAATCTGTTTGAAATGTACTGCTCATTCAGGAACAACAGGATCTTTTACACCAACAATATGTTTTGCTTTCCGATGATCCCAAAGTCTCTGGATATTTTAAGAAGCATCAGGCAGAATAAATATTAAGGTATTAGATGTTTTTCTTTTCGGTTTTTGTATTCAATCATAATATGTAACCAGGTTTAGATGCAAAGACTTATCCTAACAGGGGATGTGGAAATGAACAGCTCCTTTTCTTAATAGGCAGATGGTTTTGTTTATGAAACAAGACTTCCTCAGTAAAGAAAAACACATTTGAGTTGGTCAGTTCTGAAAATCAGCGAATCTGAAATCAGCTTACCTCAATCTCATTTTGCCTTTGTTGCTTCCCATTGTCAGTAGCTATGGTCTATCCACAAAATCCAACTGGGGATTAGGGAAACTGAAAAAAAATCAGCAACAAAAAAATAAAACAAGTGGAAAATGAAGAAAACATGTTGTTGTGTATGCAAGAAAACTCAAAGTAGCTGCACTGAGGAGCTCCTTAATCTGAGTATGAAGATGGAATTTATTAAAGTAAGTGGTTTCCTCTGCCAAGGGAAACAAAAAGCATAAACATATTCTAAAGATTAGTGGATGATTACTCTCAAGGCATGATTTGGAAAATAATAAAGACTACCGATTTAGACCCCAGAAGAGAGAAACAACAACATATGACTGTTATTAGAATTGATTCACTCCATTTACATAATTATCTAAATTTCTAAATTGATGACATATGTCTGATATATACTTGTTTACCTCCTGTGTTTATTGAGAACAACTTCTTCCTTGTTGTGATGGATGTGTTTATGTATGCATATATGTAAATGCCTGTGTGTGTGAGTGTGTGAGCAAATCTTCCTATTATTTTCATTTAATGTCCCCATGACACTTCAACTTCAACAAAAATGAAAAGCTCTTTTGCTGACCCTAAACATTAACTGAACATTCACTGGTACAATCCTGCCTCCAAGTGGTAGGTTGAAGGTATTTAGCGTAGGAGGATCAACTTCCAAATAATGTGCAGTACCTCAGGCTTTGTATTACTATCTTGTAACTGTGCAACTAATTGGCAGCTTGAAGACAGAAAAGTACCCTCTAATTGTCTGATAATCAGTTATCAGACAACGTTGAGAAATGAGATGATACAACATCTAAAGTGGATGAAAATAATTTGTCATGCTCAGAGGATTTCTTTTCATTTGACGTATTTGTTTAATTTCTGAATATTGCTGCTTAGGTGAATGGTATTCTTATACATAAGTTATGTAAACTGTCCTATTACTTTCATCACACTGCAGACTTATTTCATATCCTGAAATTAGGACATGCCTTGTTTATACACAGTATATTGGCTGAAAAACAAGGTCAAATATTTTGGAATGTTATAAGTCCAGGTAAGGGAAAGATTGCACAGACTGCTCCCTGAAAATGAAATGTTTGTAAAGAGAAATTAAGGGAAATTAAAAAGGGAAATTAAGAACAAAACCAAGAGTGATAACCCTACGAGTCCTATTTAGAAGTGGTTTAAGCTATGAAATCTAATTTGTAACTTTTTCACACAGTGTCAAATGGTCCGTGTTCATACCTAGAGAATCGATATAATGATATAATGAAATAATGAAATAATGAAAAGGCATGGGATTGTAGTTTTGTGGCGTACTAATATGGGTTTATTTGCTTTTTTGTCCGGAAAACAACAATGTTGCTCTGTCTGAAAGTGTAAATTGCTCGGTCAACAATACAACTCTGCCATCTGCTGACACAAACTGGTACATCAATTGTTCTCATGCTAGTCTTCAAGTAATTTTAGTCTTGTTTGACATAGTGAGCAAAAACACCACCTATTTATACAGTCTACTTTCAATACATATTTCCCAAGTTATTGATTAAATAAACATGGTTAAACACTTCCATCACAGCCGAGGACTTGTGAGAGTGGCTGCCGGCACACTCACAGGTCAAAAAGGTTAAGAGACACATGCACATGCTTTATAAGACAACTAACCACTTGCAGGTGACTTTTTGTGTTGCACATGTGCTCCATGGTGGGGTGATCCAAGGATCTTGGATTTTGTTGAATGCCTGCTGCATTGACTCAGTTCACTGTGCCTCTTCTTCAGTTCCCCTGCAGGTATTCCGAATAAAGGGAACTAAGATACAAGAAAAGTCCTCAAAGACAGGACATGTGGTTGTACAAGCTGGGACCCGAGAGAAGTAGCTACTGCGCTAATACAATGTCATCTGATGAACGCTTTGCTGAATTTGCAAAAGCAATAGTCACAAAAACAAACAAGTCAGCAAGCAAAACAAGAACAGTCTAACATCCAACGAAAATACAAAGGACACAATGAAAACGTTTCTTGAATATAAGAGTTTATAAGACACCTTTTCCAGTTGGATTGTAAGTGCCAGTATTTTTAGTATGGGAAGTTTTTGAAGATATACTTTTAAACATTCTACACATTTGTTAATTATGCTTTTCATATATCCTGTTTTGAGCTTTTAAAACAACTTTACTCCGTTTTTCTGTGTTGAATATAGGCTGAACATGTTAATGGAAGCCAACTGTTGGGAGTTTCTTCATACTTCCCTGAAACTATGACTAACAACGGGTGATATGTTTCCAGACGCCAGAGCTATACTTTGCCCTCTCTCACCAGATGACAACAAAAGATGAGCAGCTGCTCGCCGCGTGACGTCATTTCGGGGGAGGGGCTTCGTATTTTTGTAGCTTTTTCCTTTTTTTTTTTTTTTTTTAAATACTCCACTCCCTCGGAGGCTGCCATTACTGTAGTGAATGAAGGCAGAAAGAGGGGAGAGCAGACACACAAAAAAACGAGTGGGAGGGAGGGGCAGAGAGAAGTGGAACGGCCTCAAGACAGAAGAAAGGCTCGCTGGCTCCGGAGGAAGTCGTCGTGAAGGGGGTCTCACAGCCCGAGGAAGCGAGCCGGGAGAGAGGCAGATTAGCCAAGCGTCTATGGCTCAGTCGGCTGCTAACGGAGTGGACCAGGATGTGTCCAGCAAGAGGCTGCACTCGAGGTAAGGACCCAGGGGACGCACGCGGGGTCAGCCCTCGCGAGTACTCGTCTTTAATTAGTGAAACGACACCGGACCAACGGCTGGGAGCGGCGGAGGGTGCCAGCTCAGTGCTTTGCTTAAGGAGGAGCTAGACTTGTGTGTGGAGGGGGAGGTGGGGGGCGAACTTGTCCAGCCAGATTTCTCTGGTTTAAAGCTCAAGACCCAGCCACAGCGAGAAAACCAGATCCCGGATCCAAGCCTCGTTCCTGGCTCGGGTCGCCGAGTGGCTGTGGGCTGGAGTGTGCAGACTGAGAGGAGCCTTGGGAGACGTGAGCAGAAAGTAGGAAAGTCTGTCTCCAGGTTTGACACATCGGCGGTGCACGTGGCTTTGGGTACACACACACACACACACACACACACACACACACACACACACACAGCAAGGATGTTACCACATCCTCAGCAAAAATGTTTTTACACACTCAGCAAACAAGTTGTGACAACAGTGTTGTCTTGTTTGAAAAGCATTTTCTCGCCTATACTATTTCTCTCTTGTAAACTCGTTTCTTCTGGTAGTCTCATCCTCCAGCTGGCTGATTGTATCAGCTGTTTTTTTCCCCAAACCCTCACAGTGGGCTAATTGGACAATAGAAGCACTTATCTGTTTGTCAGCACCATAAAAATACCATTAAACCGCTGATAAAACAGTAAAATGATCAGTCTATTTTATTGTGAGTTGATTCAAACACTTAACATCTTATGCTTTTTGGCCATAAATGTTTATGAATTTATGCAAATTTTCAATAAAACATTTAATACCACTTTTAGTGGAGTGTGTGCCCTCACAGCAGTGCACTGAAAGAGTTAAGGTTAAATCCATTTTGTTTTTGCATTTAAAAAAAAAGCATTTTTCTGTTTAAGAAGGAGACTTTGTCCCAGGGATTTGGCAGAAAGCCAGAACTTTATTGTGACATTACAACCCTTTACGTCCGTGACACAGAGCAGGCTGCTGGGGAATGTTAGGTGTTGATGTGAGATTTGACATTCATAAAGCCTGCAAGGCTGTCACATCCATGACATGAAGCACACACACGCACAGATAAATGCACTGGGTGAGTGGCTGTGGCGTTGGTCACCATGCCACTTGTTTGTCTTTGTTTCAAAAGCAGATAGAGGCAATACATGACCTTTCTGCTATGAGGGTTGTGGGTGTGCGCGTCGTCTCTTGCGTCCGAAAATCCCGAGCTGAGCCACAAAGAGGATATTATCCGCAGCTCTTTTGTTAACAAGCAATCTTTGTAAAATGGCCTTGTTTTTGTTCCTAAATGAGAGCAGTGACAGGCACTGGAGAGAAGCTGATCGGAACTATTTCACAGCTTACCTACATAGTGTAACTGCTGCAGCAGGACAAATAAAAACTGCTTTAAAAGTCTCTTCACTGTGAAGGGATGGATGCCAAACACTGGGGATGGGTATGCCCAGAGAATGACAAGCAGTGGATATGTGAATGTCCAGGAATAAGAATTCTGACACTCCTGATTCCAACTGAAGCATTTGGGTATTTTATTATAAACCAGAAGAAGCTTAAGATTTTCATGGTTTTACATTTAGGAATTGCAAAAGCCAAAATCACAGTTATTTTCAGTTAAGTCAACAGCTATCCTTTTTGTTATTTTTCATATTTCCTCAGCGCTTTGAGGGCTGTAGAATTATACCATATTGATGCCTCACAAAAACCAAAGGGGGGGAAAAAAGGCAAAAATTAGGCCCTTTAGACATGAGATGCAGAAATATGAGGTAAAGGGGAGCGAGTTGTGCTCTAACTGAAAGAGACAAGCACTGCAAGAGGAAGAACATTCCTAGAGAGTTTCTCTTTGGTTTCCCTGACAACAGGCCATGGTAGTCTGTAATTATGGCTGTGCTACTACTCTGAGCACAGGGGTTTCTTAGCTTAGCCAAGAATTGCAGGGACAGCTCATTGGATGTGAAGGAGAAAAAAGCGTCCATTGAGAAAAGAAGATGGACCAAAACAGATTCCGAGTATCGAGCATCACTTCTTAGGTCACCGGCATTTATTTAGAGTTGCTCTAAATCACATAGTCACAACAGGAGTTATTCCACATGATGTATTGTATGCAGAACTCTCATTCCAGTCGTTTCATGTGTTTATAAACCTTTCCGAGGCAGCAGAACATCATCCTCACATAAATTCATTGATAGGTATTCATTATTTAAAACTTTTCACCCAAAAGTTATTGCAAGTTTATTAGTCCAGCTCATTTAGTTCACAAAGGCATTGACACCCCCGCCACAACAAACAGAAAATGGATTAAAAACACAGAAAAAGGAAAAAAATCCCTGAGACCTGTCCAGCATGTCACATGCACTCCTTGCTGTCATGGTAACCGCACTGGGAGACTGTTTCACTTAGACCACAGGCGGGCTATTATGAGACCAGTGTCTCCCAAACAGACCAATTACATGGGTAATCAGAGGAGAGGATGGCAAACCTCTCTGCGCAAATCTGCTGCACTCCAACCACAAAGTTGGTAAGAATGACAGCCACTTTGTGAAAACCATGTCATGGAGACTAAACATTTTTGTCTGGTATTTTATTGTCCCGTTGCTTTGTCTTTTTTCCATGCCACTTCTTTTTACTGTTCTGGCAGTCTTGTGATAGTTTTTTTTTCTTTCTCTGTGATCTTTTGCTTCCGTCTATATTTTCTGTGGTGGTTTTTAAAGGCCATTAGCATGCTTCGCTCCTTTCAACTTGTTGGCTTTCCATTAAAAAAGGCAGTTGTAGTTACTTGAGAAATTGAATTTGCATTGTGTAATACCGGTTCCAGAGAGACCCTTCTAACAGGGAAATGCAGTAATCATTGACATTCTCCTTCAAGGTCTCTGCATATATGTGACCAGGAAAGCTTTTAAGGTTCATTGTTGGTTTGTCCTGTACAGATTTAATTTCTCAGAAAAATGTTCCCTCCGTAGTCTTTTGTAACTGAACTGACCTTGTACCTTTTCTCCATATAGCTTTGGCCAGAACTGCCTGCTCCACTTTACTGTTTATCCTGGCAGGCTGGGCACAGTCTATTGTGGCCCCATCTTTTGGTGAATTACTCAAATTGACTTGAGTTTTCAATGCAGAGCTGGAGAGTCTCCACTAAAAAGCAAAACAAAAGCTACTACTGATGCCAGAATGGCCGTTTCTATTCTACATTCACCCAGGAGATGCCCTAAACAATTTTTCAAGGACTGTTATCTGCAGTGGTGTCTGGTTCCATTCACATTCCAGAGTGTGAGGACATCTGTGAAATACTTCTAGCCTTTCTAAAGGCTGCAAGAACAGCTAAATTGAATGCTAACCATGAGCGTGGAAGCTCTGTGCATGCTGTGTTGTTGGGAGATTGTCTCTGAAGCTGCTGGCTCCCCAGACCTTATTTGGATTTAATTCTGTATAACCCTAAAATCATTTCAATATTGAAATGATGCATTGTTATACAATATGCATTCTGATCCTTAAACTTACTAAACAGAACTGTGTGCAAATCCTCTGAGTGAGAGAATGTTTCTGCCACACTGTGACAAGGACATGTTTGAAAGTGGCAAAACAGGGTGTCTTTTATTTATGTTTGAGCTGACAATCTTTAAGAGGCACAGAGCCTACATTAGTTTTCTCAGGTTGTTTTGTTTGATTGCTGGATATATTGAATTTTTTTTTTTATTGGCACACTTTTGGGGACACATCCTTTATGTTGCAAGAATTAGCCGTTAAAATTAGATATTATAAACTCTAAGAGGTTGTGCCATCAGTTCTGGAGGTTTGATGTTATTTTGAATATCTCATGCCACAGTATTCAGGACAAAACTGTATAGAAACAAAGCTGATTACTGACTAAAAGATCTTTTCACATGGAACTTGAGCGATAGATCTGGTGGTTATCAAGGTAACCGAGACACCATAGAAGCGGTGGGGGTGCTTCTCTTGTCTTGTTTGAAATATAATTTTTTCATCATTTGGAATTTTAATTAATTTTAGTAGTTAAGCACATCCTGCATTAAATGATGAAAGGAAAATGAAGAATGCTTTTCACAGTCTTTAAAAAAAAGTTTTTAGCTGTGTGACTTCACATGTAAAGCATGCGGTAAGGGGTGAATGAAAATGGAAATACTTTTGAATATATTGCTGTAATATCTTGAAATAAAATCCACACGTTTGGTACTTTTTTGTGAGCATATTAAAACATGTTGCTCCTTAACAGGCCCTTTAGCTCTTCTTTGGTCACAGCCTCGGTTGTCTTTCTTGGCAGCTGACCTAATTGTGTTTCTGCTGGTGTCAGCAGATAGGTGGATTAGTCTGGGCTGCTCATTGTGCTGTGTGGTCTCTCGTAGGCACAGGTAACAGGATTGGCCACTCTCCATCTGTCTTGTGCTTTCTATCTGTCTGCCATTAGGGTTGTGGTCGAGCTTGGAGGTACCGCACTAGCCTTTCCTTAACAGACTACCCATCTGCTGTCACCCGTGCTGCATCTCTATTGCTTCGTAAGGTAGAACAATTGATCTCATTGTTGCAGCTAAGGAGAAGTTGAAGAGGATCAAAGGAGAGGGCACACTTCCGCAGGAGATTGAAATGTAACAGCAATCGGTGTCTTGATTCAGTTCAATTCAGCTAGTATTTGTACAGATGTTTCATTTTTGTATACTCAGAAATATATTTTTTCTACAACTTTTCTTTTGAGGAATGTTTTACAATTCCCTCCAGATTTTTTTGGCAGGAACTGTCATTCGTTCTTTTTTAAAAGCCTCTGTTGAAAACAGATGTTATTCTTCGCCTTTGTGAAGATCGTGTCCAGATTGGCTGCAACTTTGCTGGGTGTTTGGATTCCTTTTGGCTTTTAATAGATCACAGATAATTTGCATGGACAGTTGGCATGACTGAAAAGGTCCGGCATGATCTCCTCTGTTATAAGTGAAGAGTTTTTTTGATTATGCAACATCTTGTTAAATATTAGCGTCATGGAATTTGAACCTTGCCCTCTGACTGGAGCAGAGAGGGCCATGTGTAGACTGGTCCATCATGGAGCCCGACCTCAGTCTATGCTAAAACCTTTACATTTGGAGCTCCAGGTGTACGTGAACAAGACGCGCACCAAGCAAAAACACAGGTACTGTTAGAAACAGAAAATGCAGCAATACTAATAAGTCAACTTTCATAGAATGGTGATCTTTGTGCACATTAAGTCGGGTACAACCTGTCCACAATTTTGGTTATGCAAATTTAAGTTGATATACATGGCTTTGGATATGAGTAAATTTCCTGCTCTTTGTGCTTTTAAAAACAGATTAAATTGAAGGATAATCCTTGCTTAACTCTAAATTCCATTATCTTATCTGGATTTTGAGGTGCAACCAAATTGGCTGTTTTTTTATCCTGGATTATACCGTAGCTCTGGGGAGTAGATATTCTTTTTTTGAGTTCGAACTGTATATGCAAAAATGTTTCCAAATGAAACAGTCAGGACATGCGTGGTTTAGTTAACAAATATAGCTAATGGCATAATATTATTTTGAATGTCTCGTGGGACAAAATGATCACATAATATGTGGAACACAGCATCATATAGCTAAAAATGTTGAATAGCTTAAGTACATTTATTTTATCACTGAAACGTGACACTAGAACTTTGAGCGGTGCTCCAGGAATGTGTGGCTGGTTGCACCTGATCTCTGGAAAAAGTGTTGCTCATACTGAAAACATCGATGTGCAAAACATTACTCGGCACGGTAAAAAAGAAGTTGCTTCTTAGTGTAAAAGGCTAAGCAGTTTCAATGTGCTTATTTAACTAAGGATCATTTGAAGAGAATAACATGAGCAGTAATGACTAAAACCTTCTCAAGGTGCTCATATTAGAGCTCAGACTCAGTTGCTATGGCAACACTTCACATAAGCAGCTATTGACTGAGTTGTCATGGTGATATTTCCAATTTGTTACTTACCACAAGATGATGTTGCACCTGCATTTTGATAGTATTTATATTACTTTAAATTGTTATCTATTAAATTCGAAGTATATTTGTTGGGCTTATTGTTGACTTTTCCCATGTGTGCTCTCTTCAGAATGGAGGCTTCCTGCTTGGAGCTGGCCTTGGAAGGAGAGCGGTTATGCAAAGCCGGGGACTTTAAAGGGGGAACAGCATTTTTTGAAGCTGCCGTTCAGGTCGGCACTGAAGACCTAAAAACCCTCAGTGCCATCTACAGCCAGCTGGGCAATGCTTACTTCTACCTCAAAGAATATGGCAAAGCCCTGGAATACCACAGACATGACCTTACCTTGGCCAGGTGAGCACCACATCCAGCAGCAAATGACTTGGCACAGTAGAATGATTATAATAATAATAATTATAAAAATAATAACAATAAAATACATTTAATAATAATATAGCTATTCCTACTCCTCAAAGAGTAATACACTAAATATCAATGCGGTATAAGGGCACACACACTAATTGCTTTATTGTTGTCATATTTGAAGCCCAACTGCAGCTTTCAATGTGGGTTGGAGATTTTTAACAATGCATCTCGACTAACACATTTTTCTTGTTGCCTGAAAAGATGCATCCTTGAAAAACGTTGGTGTTTTTGCTGTTGTTTCAACAATCTATCTATTTGGAAAAGTAAAGTCAGGCTCACATACCTTTCAGCTGTTAGCTGTGAGCAGCAGACGCCATGCAGGTGAAATTATCAGGAGGTTTCTCATTGGTCAGTATCACAGTGGAAATTGCAGGGGGAAAAAATGAGGAAAATATGTGGTAAAACTCAACACCTACCAGCTGGATATTTAAATCGTGAGGGATCTGGTCCCCTGCAGTGAATGCAGCTGGTACTTCAGCAGGGAAGTGATTGAAAACCCCAGGGGCATTTAGCTTGTTACATTACAGTATCACCAGGACCACTTTGGTCTGGTGCCTGGGGGTAAGCAGCTAAAATAGAATATGTACCATATAACATCATAACAGCACTTCAATTATACTTTTTCCCATTTAAGAATTAACATAGAAAAGTCCTCTTTTCCCAAACAGTGAAGAAATAATGTTTCCTTGTGTGCTCAGAACTATAGGAGACAGAATTGGAGAAGGAAAAGCTAGTGGTAACCTTGGTAACACATTGAAAGTGTTGGGCCGCTTTGATGAGGCTGTCGTCTGCTGCCAAAGACATTTGGATATATCTCAAGAGCAGGGTGACAAGGTAACCTGTTTCACCATCAACAAAACGTTTAATGTCCAAAACAAAGTGGCACACGCAGATGAATAAACTGACTCTGTCTTTTCTGTGATGTTTTGTTGTAGGTTGGGGAGGCCAGAGCACTGTATAACATAGGAAACGTGTTTCATGCAAAGGGAAAACAGCAGCTGTGGGGCTGCACCCAGGAACCTGGGGATCTGTCTCCTGATGTCAGGGATACGCTGCAACGAGCTACCGGCTTTTATGAGTACGTGTCGTTAACGGTGCACTGAGTCCAAACGGCAAACTGGAAACAACATGTTTCAGTCTTCTTGTAGCTCTGTCTGTTGAAAATGAAAGTGCATACATACTGATTTCCTGTTTCGTTTATTATCTCACCATTTAAGCTTTATGAGAATTAAAATATTTAAATGTTTTAAAAGAAAGTTTAACCAAACCTAACATTTAATCTTGAATGTATCTCTCAGCCTTGACTCTGACTCTACAATCCAAGTATGATGTTTGCGGAGAGGACCAGACTTGATTTTGGTTTTCTGGAATGTTTGATTTGAAAAGATCTTGGAGTAGTTGGTTTAGAACACATTCTCATATCTCTTGGCTTTGATTTTTGCCTTAAAATCCCAGAAGATTTAGAAGCTGCCCTCGAGTTATGATGCCCCTTTTTTCACAAATGGAATGCTGTTTCTGGTTTCAGGTTTCTTCAGACTTATTTAAGATTCTTGTTGAAAGTTTCATTTCTTTCTGATCACAACACAGAACATTCTATCCCCACTCTCCTTGTTTTCTTTGCCCCCTCTTGCACTCTTGGCTTACATTGCGTGTCTGCTAACAGCAGCTCCATTATCCCATGCTGCCCTGTATTCCAGTTTTATGACCTATAGAATAAGATGCAACTATTTTCCAAGTCTTCTCTCAAAGCAAAGCAGCTTTGTAACCAGACTGTGTGGTTCAGATATTTGCATGAAAATTGTTACTCCAAACGTAGGAGGTATTGCACTCCTTGTGTATGTTATTTCTTCTAAGATTATGGACTAAACCAGTCACCAGTTTGGCTCTAAATGACGCTGAATTCAGTTAATGTATTTTAAATGCCTATGTCAAGCCCCTTGCTCCTCCATGATGTATTTCCCCAAAAAATTATCTCGGCCCCATTTAAACCTTTTTTTTTATGAAATTGGGAAGAAATATCCAGAATGAAATTTATTGAATATGTGATACACTGGATTAATGTGTTTGGTTTGGTTTTCTTTTCTTCTACTGAATAAAAACCATTGACACTGGTAAATCAAATAAATGCAACAATTCTAATAATTTCACTGAACACAAAGGTACTGATGCTAACTTACCTCTACAGGATGAACCTGTGTTTGGTCAAAGAGCTTGGTGACCGAGCTGCTCAGGGGAGGGCTTACGGCAATCTGGGCAACACCCACTACCTGTTGGGTAACTTTGTCGAGGCTATCAAGTTTCACCGCCAGGTGAGAAATCCAGAATGTTTACCAGTCTCTTATTCACACTTCTTTTTGCAGAGAGATGAGCCTAGTGTAGCAGATTTGGGCTGCTTCAGCAGCTTGCTTACTTTCTGTGTGACCATAATATCCCCATCTCAGCTCGCTGGTAAATTTCAGCTTCTTGTGTGCATTTTTCTGTTAGATGCAGTTCTGCCCACAAAATTTGGTTATTATTTGGTTGGTTATGAAAAAAAAACTGAATAAATTAGCTTCATATGTGCCCCCTGCTAAAGGAGTCCATTCATCTTATTGTGTACTTAAAACAGAGATTATGTGTGTCTTTGATTTGACGGTTTGAGAAGGTTTTATGTTAGACAGAATATTTGTGCTTGACTCATGAACTTTGTTGAAAGTCTTTCAAAGTGCATCCCAATCCATTTCCTGCTGTACTAGAACACAGTGTTCAGAGATTGTTCTAATCACACAGAAAAGGGAGGAAATTGGTTTCTGGCTGCATCATTGAAAAGTATGGCTTCAGGCACTCCCTCCCTTTGTTTTCCTGTCAGTCTCCATTGTAAACCACTTCTCTCATCTTGTAAGAAACCAGCCTCCCTCCACTTTCCTATTACAAATCTATCAGTGTGCAATGGAGGAGTGCACACCGCCTATAAAGGGAATCAGAGGGGGATATTTGAGGCACAAGTGCTGCTGTAGCGCTTCTGGTCAGAAAATGAGCTACCCAGCAGTGCAGGCAGCTGGAACGAGTGAAATTGTACCCATTTGTACGCAAAGTAAAGAAAATTAACAAAGCAAAAATTTAAGATGATATTTTTTTTCTGTTTATTTAAACTTAGGATTGTAGCACATTTGGATACGTTGTTTCCAA
Source organism: Menidia beryllina (assembly GCA_013363375.1). Lineage (NCBI taxonomy): Eukaryota > Metazoa > Chordata > Actinopteri > Atheriniformes > Atherinopsidae > Menidia > Menidia beryllina. Next base: position 8,632,573 of record JABUIW010000124.1, on the reverse strand, counting down.
TTTGACTGAACTGCGTTGTCATTAACAGCGATTATCCATTGCCAAAGAATTTGGGGACAAAGCTGCTGAACGGCGGGCCTACAGTAATTTAGGGAATGCCCTGATATTCCTGGGACAGTTCAACACAGCCACAGAGTACTACAGGTGAGAAAGAGTGCAGTCTGACATCTAGTGGAGAGATGGTGGAATTACTGTTCTGTTGCATATCACAAATACTTAATACTTCTAAGAAATGCATTTATTTTTGGCAGTTTTTTTTTTTTACACTCTCCACTTTTGTATAGTCAATATTGTCTTTATTTATAAATGTATTATTTTCTCCACCAGAAAAACTCTGCAACTATCCAGGCAGCTGAGGGACCAGGTGATGGAGGCCCAGGCCTGTTACAGCCTGGGAAACACCTACACTCTTCTGCAGCAGTATGAGAAGGCCGTAGAGTACCACCTCAAACACTTGTACATAGCCCAAGAGCTTACTGACAGGTAGAGTGAGAAAAACAACATTAAATAAACAAGCTGAGAATTGGTTTTCTGACGGGTGTATGTTCCTTTTCTAAATAGGGTTGGGGAGGGTCGTGCCTGCTGGAGTTTAGGAAATGCCTACGTGTCTTTGGGAAACCACAAACAAGCTCTCCACTATGCACAAAAGCACCTGGACATATCCAAAGAAGTGAGATATTTCGTAAAGAGAGAGAAGGGAGAATAAATTCAAGTTGTTGTATGGGTTGAGGGTTTCTTGTATTTAAAGCATGTTTAAGCCTTTCTCTGTCCTTCTCTGTATTTTATCCTTAGATTGGAGACAGAAATGGGGAATTGACAGCCAGAATGAATGTGGAGCAGCTAATGGAAGCCCTGGGAGTCAATGAAAGCGATCTTTCACTTTCCAGTTCAGAGTTTGAGATGCAGGGTAAAAACTTTAGTTTGTTTCTGCCTTTTAGAGGCATGTTAATGGATAAGTTTGATGGTTTCTGGTTTTTGGTTTATATGGTGACCAGTTTAGAGCAAAAGAAGAGTCTTAGTGTGCATGAGCGCCTGAAAGTATATGAAAACAGAGGCCTGTGTGTCTTTCGTCTTCACACTGTGGTTTAGACAAAGATTCAGAAAGTTTTGACGATCCCTCTAATTTTAATGGGAGCTAACGGCAGAAAATTAGACTTGAAGTCAAATCAAGTTGAAACTTTATGATCTTGCTGGTACACATGCATTAATGAATGACTTAAAAACAACACAAACATGCTCTTTTAACTTCTGTTTGACATAGAAGATTTGTGTGCTTGAGCAAACTAACCAGAATGTTGTATATGTACACAAAATGGCCATTTTAAGTATCAAACTAACTGAAAGTGAGACAGTGTCTGTGTTATGTCTGGAGTTAGGCTAAATATGACGGAAACTTTTTTTTTTTTTTAATTCGGTTTGAAATGTCCTCCATTGAGCCTTTCATCGAGCCTTACATGTTAAAACAAGAGGAAGCCATTTTATCTGCACAATCTGGCAGACTTTTGCATTTTATTTGTGTTCATGAACTGTCCTCAGGGCACAGACTCACACTCCCGTTCTACATTTTTGTCTTTGGAGCAGAGATGGCAAACAGATGCCTGTGCAGTTTGTTTGCCTGGTTGTCTGCTTCATATCCACTTTAAAAATCATGAGACTCTCTCAGGCTGCTGGCAAAAGTCACTAAAAAAGCAAAACAAAACTATGGAATTTTAAATACGATTCGTAAGGAATCCTGAAGTTATGAAGTATCACATCTGAAGCTCATGTGGTGCAATGCTCATTTATATTTATATTCATATATATTTATATTTATATTTATTCTTTTTATATTTTTAGGAGCAAGACCCAAGATCACCAAGAGGAACAGTATGGATAGTGTAGAATTATGGAAGTACTCTTCAGATAAGGTGAATTTTGTAATCTCACTGAAGAAAATGTGATGGACAATGTGAAACACACTTTTGTCAGTCTCTCCACTTACACCTGTCATTACTACAGAATGACGACAACCAAAACTTGGAAAATATTTCCATGAGATCCAAAAGTCAGCTGTCACAGGCTGGTAAGAGAAAAGGCTACTCTGACAGTCAGTCATCAGATGACAGGCCCTGGTTGGACTCCCCTGTAGACACTGATGACATCACCGTGCACGTTCCGGCTCCGGTGCCTGTAAGTTGCAGCGTCTTTGTTGTTTCATTTGTTGTTCGTTTCATAAGTATGAGCAAAAATTAACATTTGATCACAAACGGCTAGAGTGTTGCTTTATAAAAGCTCAGAGCAGAGAAAATATATCTGTACCAGTTTCCCAGAGTTGGGAATTCTGATTAAAATTAGTTCCCAGTTTCCTTGAATTTGGAATTCTGAGAAACTTGGAACTTACTAACTCCCTGGTTTTTACAACTTAAGAACAATCAAGGCAACAAACAAGCAAATACTCACTTCCAATAAGGTTGGAACGCTTGATCTAACATGCCGGCTCCTCCATATGAGTGTCCTCTCATTGAATGGCATCACTGCTCAGCATAATGGGAAGCATCTCCCTAATGGATACCGTATGTTTATCCACAGCTGTTGCATTGTGTCCTCATGAATTTTGGCTCTCTTGCATCTAATCATCCCATAGTCCTGTAACAATGTTAATTGTTGTAATCAATAGGCTGATGAACCAAAAAAAGGTTGAAATTAAAAGACTGCTTTATAACACTCCATTTCAAGCAAGAAGATGCACCATCTATAGGTTAATGCTTTTGATCTTGCTGATAATGAAGGACGGCCATTTGTAAAACTGAATCGGATGCAGATTACTGCGGAAATTAAACGGCATGTGATTAAAAATGCATAGGTTTCTTACATACATACATTAGTAATAACAATTCTCATAGAACATACTTGAGTGTACGGGGCCACCTCTTTGGTAGTGGGCTGGAATTTTAAGACTTGTAATTAGGCTGTAACCAACTTTGTCAGATGTAGATGTATTTGTATAAGCAGATGGAGCTGAAGAGATGCATTGTTATAAAAAAAAAACCCTCAAATGTAGGCTGTAAAGTAAAGGGGTTATAAAGCCAAACAATGATTCATGCTTCTTTTATTAGTTGTCTGCCTTCAGTCTTCATTTCTTTTTGTCATACACAACATAGTTCCTGTGGTCCCCTCATTCTCTCTCCCTCCCTCTTCTCATTCCATTTTCATTGTCACATATTCCTTTCTCTCATGTTCTGTCACTTTGGCCTACTTGAATAATTGGACATTACAGAGAGGGATGTGAGGAGATCCACAGAGGCCAAGGACACAGGACAGAAGCTGCTATAAGTAATGGCTGCACCTGATTAGACTTTTTAAAGGAGAGAAATGAATGGTTTCTGTCAACTGGGGCTAGCAGAGCTCTGCTGATAGTGAGCAATGGACTCGCAGCTATGCTCCTCCACCCATCTTTCGACCCTATTTCTGTCCCCCCCACCCTCACCCCCACCGATTTGTTCTCCCCATCTCTGCCCCTCAGCTGATAATGTGACCTTGATCACAGAACTGCTACCCTCCCCACAGGGTCAAACACCCAGCTCCCCATAATGAGTTGTTTTCCCACAGTGGGTGAACGGGACAAAAATGGCCTGCTGAAAAGCTGCAGAGAGAGAGTGAGAGAGAGAGGGACAGAGGGGAGGAGGTAGTATGTTGTTAAAAGAGAGCTGGAATAGAGGGATACTAGGAGGGAGGAAATTAGAGGGAGGTGGTCGAGCTCTATGAAAAAGTAGAGACGGGGAGAGAAAGAGTTGTTTAGCGGAGGGTGAAAGCAGCTGAGAAAGAGGTGTTAACAGAGCGGAAGAAAAAGAGAGCTCAGAGAGGAATGAGAGATAGTGGAGAATTTTTTCACTGGTAAGATGTTTCGCTTATCCTTCACAGAATAACATCACTTTGCAAAGTGTTTTAGAGTTTGCTCATTTCTTTTTCTGTTTGCGGCACACAGAAGTTTGAACAGTTGCAGTTTCTGGGATTCTCTGCTTTTTCTTCTTACTTGTCCTTCTTTTAGAGAGAGTGAGGCTAAAATCCAGAACAGTTTTTCTTTGTGTTGCTGAAGCAACTGTGTAATGTTTCAGAAAAGAAAATAAGACAAAACTGACTCCCACAATGGAACTCTTTGACATGTTGTCAGTTGACCTACTTCACATCATGCTGTAAGGCAAAGTTCTTTTAACTCTCTGTTGGTCAGTGTTGTGTTTGTCATTTCTCTTTCTGGTTTGTGTCCTTGTGAATATTTGCAATTAAGTTTACATTCATTAGATGTATTCTTTGTGTTTTATGTATGTGTAATTCTTTTCAAAGTAGCAATTACAATGTCGCTGTGTTTTTTTGTCATTTAAATTCGATCTGGTCTTCCATTAACCTTCTCTGGGACTTTTTGTTGATTTGTTATTTTTAGAATTCAGTGGAGGCTTTGCAGTTGTCCCTCTGAGATATCTAACCACGCAGCAGAGAACTTTTTCCTCCTTCCATCATAAGAATCAAAAGTCATATTTTGTGTTGATTTCCTGTAGTTTTCTGAAATAAAGCACACATTGTCTCATTAAAACACTGAATGACGAAACACATTAACTTTTTGTACCAAAATCAGCAACCTAAATGGACATTTGAAGCAAAGCACTGCTAAATTTTTTTGTTCAATATTTTTTTCTTTAGTCATTTTGACTTAGCAGAAAATCAAATCAGGCACATGATCATTTTAGCCCTGCAGCTTTTTGTTGGCAAAGCTGTTAACTACCACTGTTTTCTTAAGTCAGTCATTTAACACCATCAGCTCCATCACAATGAGCAGATATGTAGTCTGTGTGTGTTAGTCTGTTATTAGATGGGCATATTAGATTCACACAAAGCTTTAATACTCAGTAGTGAGAAGGTCTGACATTGAACTGCTGCTCTCAGTTTGAAGCTCTTGCTCCTCACTCGTGTCACTACATTGCCTTTAAAGTCATTTAATTTATCAACACAACCTCCTTTCACTTTTGAATTATTTTATGTTAATAATTTATCTTATATGTGGATTTTTTTTCCTTCGAATGCTGCATCCTGGAACAAACCCCAGACATTTCTATGTCCACATCTTCAAATTTCCTGGGGTAAAATGGTGGCAGTACAATCTGACCTCTTTAAAAAAAATAAAAAAAAAACTAATCTTTTCTTGAGAATAATTAAAATTTTACTTGCCTTCCAGGTCATCGACTCAACCATTTTATTGCTGCCGCCCTGTAGATTGGCTGTAATAATATTGCAGAATAGGTGCCACAATATGCCACTTGTGCTGTTCGGCCATGATAAATTCCACATGTGCTTTGCAAGTGTTGCTTTGACAGATTTCATGAATAAATTATTCACTTCAGTTTTAACTCTTTATAGCCTGATCCAAGAAAAAAAAAAGAGAGTTTTTGTTTGAAGTCTTGATTTGGCCCTTTGTACAGAATATGGAAAAAAACAGAAATATGTTTTGAATATTAATTTATTACCATGCGATAAGTCAAAATTATTGTTGTTTAGTCTTCTGCCGCATCATCAGGTATATCTGATTGTGTACAATAGGGTTTTGAGCAAAGTCTTTACTATTAAATGATGCAAAAGGTGTCTGATGCAAAACATATCAGAAAACGTATATATCAGATATGACACGTATGAAATAGGGTTAAAGCTTTGATGCATTATTGACACTGTGATTCTGGCTCAACCTGTCCAGTGCAATATGAGTGCTCAGCCACTACTTTTATGTGACAATAAACTGAAGAAATTCTACTACAGCCCACTCGTTGAGCAGGTGGGGCATTTACAGTCTGTAGCCTGTGCCATTACACCTGGCACAGGCTTCCACCTTCCAGTAAAAAACAAGAAAAACTCTATGCAATGCCTATTGTACAAAGGCAACAATCATGATTGTTTTCGGCTAATTGCTGACCTTTTGTTGTCGAAACTAAGGACACTTTCATTTTTGATGTTGGGACTGATTTTATATTTCTGCCACAACTTGTTGGCTGTATGCCTCCTTCTCCTGTTCCCTCCATCTCGGGGTTCACATCATATGCAGATGTTTATTCTAAGATATTGCATCACATTCAGTATCTGGGTCATGGTATTCTCACCAGGAGGGACATCCCTTGCGAGTTAATCTGATTACTTCACTCCATGCGCTGGCTGTCTTGAAAATTCATATCATGTAATATATATGGCATTTAGGTTAATTTGCCTACTTGTGGATCGCAGCTCCCGGATGTAGGAGCAAATGAATATCTGCTGAAGAAGAATAAGTGAACGAATAACTGGATTGCACAGATTCCCATGCTCCTAACAGCTAAACAGGATCTGGATTTTGAATAAGAACATTATGGGATTTCAAGTATGTTTCAAATAAAAGAGTGGGACATGTGTCATTTCTGTTGTAGAAGCTGGGCCGTGACCCCTCTGATGAAGACTGCTTCTTTGACCTCCTGAGTAAGTTCCAGAGCAGCCGCATGGACGACCAGCGCTGCCACCTCGATGAGTCACAGGATGGAGCCAACGGAGAAAGTGCTACAACCACGCCAACCCTGAGCGAAATTATAGGTTAGTTCTTTAGCAATCTGAATGATATCTCGCCCCTTCAAAACATGAGATTAGGAGATATTTAGCATGCATTTTGTCCTTCTCTCCTTAGATCCTGCAATTACCACGTCGCCACAGACTGAGGAGCTCTTTGATTTAATTGCCAGTTCTCAGAGTCGACGTCTTGACGATCAGCGTGTCAATGTGGGTAATCTTCCGGGCCTTAGGATTACCCATAACAACTTGGGACATCTGGTTGGTGAGGGGGATCACCAAGAACCCAGTGATGACTTCTTCAACATGCTCATAAAGTGCCAAGTGAGAACACAGCTCTCGCACACACTCGGGATTGAAACCATCAAGAAAAACGACTATTATACTGCACATAGTCCTTTAGAAGACCACCATATTTCAAAACATTTATTGGGTAAATTTGTTACTAATTTCACTCATCTCTCTGGTTCTAGTCCTCCAGGATTGATGATCAGAGGTGCTCTCCACCTGAAGCAGGCCCTCATGCCCCCACAGTGCCTGATGAGGACTTCTTTAGTTTGATCCAGAGGGTGCAGGCCAAGCGTATGGACGAGCAGCGGGTCCAGCTTCCCACAGATGACGACGAGACCAGTCCTCACTCCCCTGACCCAGAGCCACCTGGTGGCTTTTCCAGCTAGTGCTGGGTGAATAACACCATCATGCAACATCATGTCAAAGAAAAAAAAATTGAAAAATAAATGAAAGATGACTTTATACCTAGAGCCAGCACTAAAAGATGATCTAACAAGAGTTTTAAAATGATGAGACAAATACCATGTGCAATAGGTGGTGCCCCTCTCAAAATGCCGCTTGATGTGTTCTGTAGTCAATATATGTAAATGTAATGAGGGGGGAGCAGAATGGAGGATCAATTAAGTTTGTTTGAGGTGACATGATAAAAAAAAAAGAATTTATAAACCACAAAATATTATGTATCTCTGACTAAAGCCTTAATCAGAATTACCTATTCCAGACCCGAGATTGTATTCCCGTGTCAGACGTGTGTTTTTAGATGCACATGATGGGCATATATTCAATATGGAGAGGTTTTATGGAGAATGAATGGTGGAAGTCTCAAAGATTTATTTATTCAAACTTTGTTTAAATTGCAGGTGTGCACTGAAGTTTTTCTTTCGACACAAGTGTGGATTTTGAAATAAGACAAATATACTTCAGTTCTGCTCTAATCAAGGCTGCTTTTGTCATTCCATTTTTGTGGTTTCTACTACTCATAGATGAGTCATTTGTGCAGGAACAGTATTAGGTTTGGTCCTCCAGTGTTAAACTGCTTTGGTCACTTTAAACACTTTCACTAAACAGAGTAATTTCTTTGTGAATTTCAAGTATTTAAGTTTGTTAAAAGTGAAAAACTGTTTGGAGTAGGATTTTCCCATTAAATTTTTTGTTTAAGCTGTTAATGGTAAGAAACAGCTGCTTATTTTTTGGGTAAAACCAGAAGTGTGATAATTTAGGCTTGATTTCTGAACATTTCTGCCTGGCTTTTAAGGATACTTTGTGATTCCCATTTGAATATGGGACAGCAATTTACTGCTTAATGTCAATATTTTTATCTCAATATAGACATAGAAGCAGCCCGGTAAGTTGGCTGTTATATTTTTTAGAGAATCCGATACAATTCAAGCTTGTCTTGCTAGTACACTGCCTCTCTGGTCAGAGCTTTTTATTACCTCTGTGGATGACAGGACGCAGACTAATGGGAGAATTGCTGCCTGTTCACAAATTTCAATGACATTGTGTTAGCAGTATGAAGGTTCAGAACATTTCTCATCGTTTTGGAAATTTGTACTGTATACGTGGATGTTTTTGCAAACTTTCATGAAGCTTCATACGCTTTGTCGAAATCAGATACAGCCAAGTGTAATTTTCAGTCATTTTGTCACCTTGACAGTTAAAAATGCAATAGAGGTACAAATGTGGATAGGAAGCATAAACTGGTCAACAACTTGAAAAATATTTGCTTGGAAAAACAGAAAAAAAAGTTTTAAACGGATATGAAATGGTACTGAAAATATGTTTTTCTTTAACTTGAGGAATACTTTCTATTCAAAAGTAGTACATACCTCATACTTGTACCTCAATGCTTATTTGAATTATACGAGCTATTGATTTTTGAGCCCAGACAGATTATGTGGTCATTTTTTATTAATTTGATAATGAACACATCGGGAGCTGCAGTTAATGTATTCATTTTCTGTATTTTTGTGAATTAACTTTTTTTTTTTTTTTTTTTTTTTTTTTAGAAAGTACCGGGTACGCTTTTAATTGTCTTTGCCATAATTTGTACATATAGATATTTTTTGTATTTATGTTCCTTTTTGAAGACATGAAAATGTCCATCAAGCTTTTAATAAAAAGTTTGAGATGTTCATTTTGTTGTTTAATCTTTTACCTTATGGGCTTTCGTATTTCTCACCCCACCTCCTTTTTAAACCTGGGAAAACTGAATGAATGCTATGCACTCCTATGTCGCACAAATGCCAACACACTCAGCTTATTGGAAATAATTCCTCTATCTGAGATCTGCACAATCTATTGAATAGAGCTGGATTTCTTAAGCTGTAATCTTCGATGGAACAACACACAAGGGGCAGTCCCAACCTAATCAACGGTTGCATAACAAAGGCTGTGCAGGAATGTAAAACCGGTTCTTTATTTTGTTACAGCAGTGGGAAGAGTATGAATAATTACCCAGTACGCCCAACATCATTTTGAATCCTACTCCAATATTCTGCATCCATATAAGTTCTGGGTCTTTATTTTGCCAGAACGTTAGTATTCATCACCTTCGCTTGTGTTAGCGTGATCATGTGTTGTTGGCAGATAACCCTTCTGTTTATAAGCGTACTTCCTCTTGAGCATGTTATCAGAGGCTCTGTGAGTCATAACCCAAACTCACATTTCATATCATACTCACTCACACATATCATACTCTCACACACAAGGCTTTACACTTATTACATTTGGCTTCTCAGCAGAGATGTCTTCCTGATAAGTCACTCTGAATACAGCTACGATGAAATTCAGTTAGAAAACACAGTGGAGGATGGTGAGACATTCTCATCAGTCTTGCTTCGGTTGAGAATGGTTCAACCTATCCAACACTGTTCTGGTCTCCCCTGGCAAGCTGACCCAGGTGTTTTAGCAGCTATGAGTTACTCTTGCAGCAGTATGCAAGATTGATGGTACGTTTACCTAAGGTGGTTGAAGACAAACCAAACTAAGTAGGATCCCAGTGTATCCCTTTAATTTGTCCCATGTCCCAATTGCTGACTTCAGACCCTTACTGCTATTAAAGCCCGAGCCAGTTCAGCCTCATCTCAGAGCTGGCACGACTGGCTGGAACACCAGTTCTTCCACGGACATGTGGAGGTAAGACAATCAGATCCATAGCACCTTTTGACTGGCGAAGAAATGTGTTCTGATCCAACTGTTCATGCCATGCTATGCTGAGCTGAACTGATAGTACTCTTTCTTCTTTTGGTGGGCCACTATTAAAGGCATAGAAAATGAAGAAAATCATCACAATGGCCTGGCAGAACAGAATGGTCCTGGACATGCTTTTAGTCGAACAAGGGCCAACAGATTAATTGACACTGTTGAAAGAAGACATTGATGTACCAAAACCACCTGATGATGTTGCAGATGATAACGCATCTGATTTCATCATGTTCATAATGCACCTGTGATAATGAGTGAGTGACTTATACACTATTGGAATTTTTTTTAGCAAAAGCCTTTTTGGTTTTCTTTTTTATCTCCATCATGGTCTTATAATGCACACAATGTTTAAAAAAGAGAGAGATCTTGGGAAACTACCAAACTCTGTCCACCATTATGAAACAATTAGTGTACATTGATGTTTTAGGGCATTGCAAGTACATGAGCATCTGGCTGAAGCCATCGAGACATCCAGGAAACACCATTCTCCACGCTATCAGTTTATGGTTTCTATGTGACTGCAGGGAAAAGAAACACAACCTTTATCGTATTAAACTTATTTTTTTTAAGGTCGCAGTTCTGCTCTGATCAGTTACAGCACAGTAATGACAGATATTCCAAAAGCAGCAGCAACAAAAATGCTTGGTATTATGGGGTGAACAGAGCAATTCATGTACAGCTGCTGACCTTTCTACCAGAGACCCCCCTCCTTTCCCCTGCCTCTAATTTCTACACACATCCACTCTCTCTCCCTCTCCTTCTCTCAGTTCTTCCTCCCTCTTACCCAGAATGCAGCGCAGTCTGAGCAGGCTCAGCTGTGCTATATAAAGGCATAGCATGGGGGAGGGAGGGCTGCCGTACAGCAGGAACTGTGCAGACACAAACACAGGGATCCAGGGAGAGCAGCCCCCTTGCACTTGGATCTAAAGCCAGAGCTCGGAGAGAGGTCAGTACAGGGGACAAAGGGTCCATAGAAGAAGCCGGTAATGCAGTCGCTCTGACGATGTCTCACTTTGTCAGAGGAAAAGGGGATGTCACGGCTGAGAGAGACTGTAGACTGGCAGCGAAGGCATGGCTGTTTAGTGGGAGGGACAGTGAGAATAATAAGCAGTGCATTCAATTTCAAACTGTGTTCTGGGTCTTGGAGACCAAGATGAGTCACCGTTTCCAGTTGCTAACACTTCCAGAGGATCAGACATTTCTGTGAAATGCACAGGCACGTCTTTTTTTTAAAATGTCATTCACAGTGTATTGTTCAATGGATTATATAATTACCTTTTCTCTGTGATGTTTCACTGTGGCTGTTTTTTCGCTACCTCAACTAAATGGCAACATTCTATTCATTAAACCTTCAGACATTAAAGGTCCTTTTCACACAAGCCTCTGCAGCCGTTTTATATCCACTGTACTGTTTCTAGCCCCGGTAATGGTTTACAACTGATTACTGACAGGGTGATATTGATTTTTATGTACACATGCTGCATCCTTCAGAGACTACTTTGTGACACCATTACATCCACAGCAGTTGTAGCTTAAAACATAATCTCATATGCTTCATTATTAAAAAAACATCACATATTTCCAACTGCACTGATGTCAAAGGGTCCCCTGTTCTCTCTCTTCTCGGGACAAGTCTCTGCATTAAACTGCAGATTACCTTAGTAACCAGTTGGTATACAGACTGAATGCAAAAAACAGATCAAGTTCGCACTCCGGTTGCTTTCTGGGGCAATCAGACAGGGCTTAATGGCCAAGTCCTTTTTGCAAATGGTTGACACGACATCCTTTAACAGCTGCAGATTGGTTGGGTCTTTATTTAGCTGGGCTGTCTGTTGAAAAACTGTAATAACACATGTGACATGTGAGCCATGCTTATGGGTGAGAGGACCTTTTTTTGCATTTCACTTAAAATTAAGAATGACTTATTTGCACATTTGCCAATAATTCAGAAACCTTAAATGGTTTTAGGGGCACATTGTGGATTGCGAACCTTGAAAAATGTATCCTTACATGCTAAAATCGTATTTTAATCTTGCTTGGGAATGTCACATTTTGTTTCCCTTCTCTAATTCCAAGGAACTCACAAAGGTTGATGGCACCATATTCTACATGTCTGACATGCCAAAGATGTAGTGGAGCCAAACACCAGCACCATAATAGGCCAGAGTGGGATTCCCAAAGAGGCTGTGTGCTGACTCAGATGCCTGCCACCAAATGACATTTACTCTGACCACGAGGTTAAAGACTGCTCCCATAAAACTGGACACCTGAAACACAGCACCAGCCCTACTGAGCTATTTAGCCTGTGGGAGTTTGAAACCAAACTATGTGCAGCTTTGGTGTGTTTGGAGTAATATTCTTCCCTTATTCAGCATACATTTATAAAAGGATTATCATAAACATGATTATAATCTTAATTCTATCATATTTTTTTCTGGACCCCGGGGAGTCTCATCCTCCCCTGAGACTAGAAAAAGGTATTTTATTTTGACTCGGAGCTGCTAAGAAACTTATGAAATCCTCTCTTTTAGCTGAAACACAAATAGTAATTTACAAACCAGAAACTTGTCCGGTCACTTGATAACAACCACTGTGCATGTAATGTATATATCCGATCGTATTACCTAAACAATCACAAATACCAAACGATAAATTACAAGATGGATGGTAGATACTGATATTAACTGTTCCAGATCATCCCAAACTATCCAAATCAGTAGACTGCAGCTGCATGGCACCAGATATTTTCCGCAAGAAATGAAAGCAACTAAACAAACTCCTTTCAACTTGACGGAAATAATCCGGGCCGGTTGATACTTGCAGTTAGCATTTTTTAGAAATGAAAGACATGCCCAACCTTCTTCCTCATTCTTTTACTTGAAGTCTTAAGAATGAACGGGAAGTAATGTAACTGTCACATTCCTTATTTAGAATAATTTCTATTAAATGAATAGGCAGACCTGTGTCAATCAGATGTGGAAAAGTGGAAATGTAGTTATTGGCAGTTGGCAGGTATAAATAACTTAGTAATAAGGCAGTCTGTATGTTGTTACGCATTTTCAGGTTCTGGTCTCTTGGTGCTGCCTTGAGTCAGAACTAAGCAAGGAGGGGCTTAATTTCAGTTTCATGTTCCTTCCTACAGTCTTCCTGAAGAAGTGAGACAGGCCCCAACTCTGACAATGTCTAAATCCAAGTTCAAAACGGTTCTGTTTAACTGTTGATATTGAAACTGAATTTATTTTATATGCGCCCTTTCACTTTTTATCAGTCTAATTTATTTAGTTGATTCATTTTCTTTCTCTGTTTTCCTGATTTTCATTTTTTTTGTAAAGCACTTTTAATTGTTTTGTACACGGGATGTGCTATACAAATAAACTTGCCTCGCCTTGCTTATTCATTTTATCTTTAAATTCCATTCAATTGAGCACCCGTGTAAGACATAATATAGATTTATTTACAGTGTTTAGATGCAATGTGAAGGGGGGAAAAAAAACAACAAAAAAGCACTAGTTTACTAAAGTTAAAATAATGACAGAGTTGGTTGTATTTGCGATAACATGAATTAAGAAATAGTCTTCAAGTATTGGTTCTTGAAAAATTTTCACCAAATTCGCAATCATGGGAACAAATTCTCTTAGTCCATCCTTTGCAATGCTATACCAACATCTGTGAACTTGAGCAGAAACATAACCAGGATTAGCTACATGTGCATATCACTACTATAGGCAATAGCGTTCGTGTTTTTTTGTGGATGTTTGCAGCGGATGACAAGCAAAACACAAATGGTAAACAGAAGTAATCTCGGTGTACATTAGGCAACCTCTGCAGATATAGGTTTTTCTTTTAGAAAAAAAAAGAAACTGTGTTCTTATTGCATTGTTACATTCATACTTTTAAAACTACTATTTTTCTCAGTAATAAACTGCGTAAAGTGGATAAATCTTGTAAATCCAAATAGAATCATTATGTAAAACCTTAGAGGTGGGTAATATTGCGTTGGTAATTTTTATCCAAGGAATGATATAAATGTTTCCCTGTTGTTACTATGAGAGCCCTTGTCTTAACGGTGTGAACTACTCACTTCAAATTCTGTGTCCTTTTTTGTCTTCCAGTTGAAGAAAGACACTCTACAGACACAACACAATGGCAGGTAATTAACACATGTGCCTCAGTGGAAATAAAAAAGGCTTTATTGCTGATGATTATCACAGTAAAACATCAGGGTTTGCTTTATTCAACCACTACAGTGTTAGAAAGGCTGACGTTAACAGTTGCATTTTCATGGACTCCACTGCCCTCTTGTGGTTTTTTCTGAGAATGCAAAAACGTCATTACGCTTAATGCGTACTGTTCAGCCTTTCATTATAATGCAGAAATCAATCATTATGTGAGGAAACAAATTGCTGTATAATGTATAGTCATGTAAATTAAAGATGGTACATGTGATAGGCCTTGGTTTATCTTTTGATTTCTATCACAGTTCTTAAGCCTGTATGACCTTCTGGAGTTCTACATGAATCCCTGGATACATGGCATTATTAGATAGCAACAGTTGCCATGTCAACACTGTTTAAATGATAGCACAGACCTACACCAAAGAAAGCAAAATCAAAGAACCAGCTCGGACAGGCGCCCATTTAGTTTGTTACTGAAAATGGAAAAAGCATCAACACTTGAGTCGCAGGATGGTTTGTTGCCTACATCTCTCCGTTTTGAAGCTTGAGAAAGCACTGATGTATATAGCTTTAAAACATCTTTTATCTAATCTAATCTTATCTAATTTCAGACAAAATTAAAGATGCCAAGATCATCTTTGTTGTGGGTGAGTACTCTGAGCTGCTCTTAAGATTAACATTTAATTGTTAATGCAAGTAGAGGTTTTTATGTTATAATTATTTTTCTAATAATTTTTTCCTTTATTATTAAGGTGGTCCTGGCTCTGGAAAGGGCACCCAGTGCGAGAAGATAGTGGCAAAGTATGGCTACACTCACTTGTCTTCAGGTGATCTGCTCCGTGCTGAGGTGGCTTCTGGCTCTGAGAGGGGCAAGCAGCTCCAGGCCATCATGCAAAAGGGAGAGCTTGTACCCCTGGTAAGACAGGCATATAACATTTATATAATCATTAAAAAACAGTTTAAATCTTTTTCAGCCTCTATTTTTAAACAGTTGCTGTTTTTTTCCTGAAAGTGCGTAGATAAAAAAAAGAAATTTTTTAGTCTGAAATGCAATATCGTGGGCAAAGTTTGATCAGAGAGTGTGATGACTGCTTGCAGGACACAGTCTTAGACATGATTAAGGATGCAATGATCGCCAAGGCAGATGTCTCCAAGGGATTCCTCATTGATGGCTACCCCCGTGAGGTGAAGCAGGGAGAGGAGTTTGAGAAGAAGGTGGGAGCATTTACAGCATGATAAATTATAAAGCATCCCTGCAGCACAGAATAAAATGAGCCTAAATGATCAAATATCCTTTGATCTCAGATTGGGAAGCCATGCCTGCTGCTCTATGTTGACGCAAAAGGAGAAACCATGGTCAAGAGGCTCTTGAAACGTGGCGAGACCAGTGGCCGTTCTGATGACAATGAGGAGACCATCAAGAAGCGCCTGGACTTGTATTACAAAGCAACTGAGCCAGTCATCGCCTTCTATGAAGGCCGTGGTATTGTGAGGAAGGTGCGTATCACTGGGATACTGCTAACTAACAAAAAACAAAATTTTTTAAAAATGTAACAAATTTGTTTTTATCCCTAGGTTGACTCTGAGCTGCCTGTGGATGATGTCTTTGCTCAAGTCTCCAAGGCTATCGATGCACTGTAGTAAAGCAACATAACTGGATGATCAGTGTCTGGCTGTTGTTTTATTTGAATTTTTGACTAAATTTTATGAAACCTTTTTTCTGGCTAAAAAGAGGCATAATATATTTAAAATAATATGAAAAGATGATAATTGAAGATCCAGAAAGGCTTCAATCTAATCCAAATTTGGTCTATTCCAATAAGAATCAAAGTATAAATCAGCAAACCAGTTAATCAGGTTAGCATCAACAGCATCAAGATATATATATATTTTTGTATATAGGCTTGTTTGTTGCATAAATGTCGGGCTTCTGTTTACTTATTTTTATTTTTAGGCGTGGCAAGCCAGCCACAGTGGGCAGCGATCATGCAAATGCACAAAATGACAATGTTGATGAATAATGTGAGACAAGGCCAAACAACAATTGACACTGCTCAGGAAAGTGTCTCCCTTTGGTAAGACTTTATTTTGAGACGTAATTTGCATAGATTTTCTATACAACAACCGACAAGGGAACACAAACAAGGTGACTGAGTCACTTAAAAAATCACAACATCGTGTCTTTAGTGTTGCTCATGTCTCAAATATTATTGGCTGCAAACATGCATTTTTTAAAGTTATTTGAAAAACTGATGGGTTCCATTTATTTTCATAACTATGTACACTTGTAGCAGAGGTATCTAACAATCATACATGTAAAACAAAAGAATATTAAAGATGCTATACTGGAGAGTTTACATTTGATTCTAATGCAGAGGAGGTAACTGTCTTTGAATATTTAACTGCACTTTCCAACAACATCAGATCTATGTTTGTGCAGATTATCTGTACACAGACCAACACTGATCCAGCACCAAATGCACACATAAAAGGTCTTAAAAGGTAAGTGCTCTTCCATTCATGAATCACGGTGAAGATGCTGCAAATGTAGACACAACAGGATTCAGGAGACCCTGCTTTGGCCACACTGTTATTACAGTTTTTCCTTTGAGGCCTTGATGACCAACTGGCCTGTCACCTTCCTCCTCTTTCTTTCAAACAAACACAGACGTATTTCCAGATGGCCGAGCAAACATTACAGCAGGTATCCGGACTTCTCTCCACGGACAGCTCAGATCATGACTCTACTCTGTGGGGATGAGGAAGGGGAAAAAGACTCTGAAGGTGCACAGGATGTGCCTATCGGAAGGTCAATCAGGAGAAGGCGTCCCTAAGCACTTTCATAGAGTCATTGAGGATGCTGCTTGAATGCTAGGAATGCCGTCCTTACTTAAAGGTGCAAAACAAAGGGAACATGTGGAGGGCTGCTGTGGAATTTATCACGTACGGCACAGACAAAAAACAGCCTGGTGTCTGTGTGAAGAAGATAGGGAACTATTACACCTTAGCAGTAATAAAGTGTGCAGATTTACTCACAGGCCTGTGGCTCAGGGATCTAAAGCAAAGATAAATCCTAATGGATTAAGTCAGACTACCACTTCATGAAGCCATTCTTGCAGTAAATAAAGATAATCTTCACAATTCGGACACCCTACGGTCTGTTTAAAACCACAGCACATAAGACTTGTCAGCAGGTCATCAACAAAACTGTTGTTGTTTTGTTGCTAACTAGAGAACTAATGGCTGTTTTTTTTAAAAGAGATATAATTCTTTAGGCCATGTTACAAATACTAATGCTCCCCAAAAGACATCTTGCTTTTTATCCTTGCTTTTTTCATCTTTTCATTTTTCAATTAATGCTACAGTCTGAGGAGCTGATGCTTTATTTCAAACAAATGTATCACACAAGTAAGTAACACGTTTGGATTTAAACCGTTACCAACATTCAGTTTCATTGATTGATTGACCACATTCTTTTTATATCAATATTAGTGCATGTAAATGGTACGTACAACAAGAGTATTCAGACAAATTAGTCAATGGAATAATCCAGTAGCCAGAGCCCTGATTAATCCAGAGCTACAGTTTCATCAATAAACTACCAATTCTATAAAAACTATGTAACAATGAAGGGATGGCTTTACATTGTGTTCTGAAAGCCATATTAGACCACATATTCTGATATTCAGAAAGACAGTTGATTATTCTTGTTCAGCCTTTTTAACCGTCACAGCTGGACTGAAAATGAGCTGCTGGCTGATTTATATATAGATGCAACTGATAATTATTTCGCTTTGCTAACGAGTTTTAGTTGTCTGTTACAGAGATTCCCTATAAGTATTTTCAGTTCTTACACATCTGTAACTGCAAAGAAAAACCAGCAGGACTGAGAAAAGCATCCTCAGAAAAAATTGCACTCGGTTGTCGTGTTCTCATCTGTGTTGATCTGAGTTTAAGGTGATGAATAACCATGACAACTGCCGAGCCATTTTACACGCGTTTGAAAGGAAATTATATATTTTCTATTACATTTGCAAGAGAAAAAAAAACACAGAATTCGATATACAGCCGTTTGGAGGGGCTCAGTATGTCTAAATTATTAAATCATATTATTACAAAGGATTCAGATAATTTTCTCTTGTAGATAAGCCTGGTTACGAACAATCCAAAGAGGATCAGTCAGATTACTCTTCCATTAATGTGTGGATTTGTTGATAATACACCGTTAAATCAGTACCATCTCATTGCAGTGACACTTCATTGTATTACTTTCTATTGCAACAGATTGGTTGAGGAGAAAAATAAGAATAGAAATGTTGCAGTTTGCAGATATGATGTGCTGAATTTGCACTCGCATCATAGCAACAAGCAGAATGAATGTGAAAGGGTTTATCCTAAATAAGCATTACCAGAGTAGCACATATTCAGCATTCACTCAACTGTTTGCGACGAAAGCAGCAAACTAAGCCCACAGCATGTTCCTAAACTCCTTAAGTAACTTAAAAGAAGACAAGGCTGTTTAAAAATTTGAAAAACTATGAACTCTTGTTTACAATCAATGACAACTAAAAAATACAGTGACTTTCACATTAATCAAATTATTAAATTATTATTAATCATATTAATCAAAAGCTATATCGTGCAGCTTCTAGAGTTCCAAATTAAATGGCATTATTTTGTCAGTACAACCCAGTACAAAACCCCATTTTACCTCTAGGCATTTCCATTCTTTTATTTCACTGACTTAATTACTGGAGAAGAGTGACTCATTAAATTCACCTAAACCCCCTATTTCATAGGTGTGGCTCTGTGGAGAAAGTTAGAACTCGTTAAGCCTTGAAACACATTATAACTACAGCATTCAGTAAATATCCCAAAGGTTAAGAATGGAAACTGTTGTAGGTATTGATTGATGTTATAGACCATATGGGTTTATTTTAGTAGGTCCAGTGGAAGAGCCACTGTTGGCTTATTTAATGACAAATGTAAACTTTGGCGTTTCTACCTGTCAGGAGCACCAGTCAAAAGAGTTTTCTCTAAGCTGATATTGGAAACTTACTTGTTTTGTGAAATAATTGTAAAAATATAAACTGCCTCTTTAGTATAAAATTGAAATTGACAGTGTAGGCCGGGATCTAAAGATCCAAACAGCACATGAGTAGTTTCTGAACTATTATCCACGAGGCTAATGCCCAAAATGTGATGTGGGCATTCAATGTCTCAGGAGAGTCATCCCAGTAATCAGTTGGTCATTGACACACAAATGATTTTTGAATAGAGTGTCAAAGAAAGTTATTTGTAATTTCACGGCTAGAATGAACTGGGATTAGTCAATTAACCGAAAGCTAGGTTCATCTCCGGAAAAAATCTTGAATTCAATTCAAAATGATATTGACAATATAAATGAGACTATTATAAAACGACTCTCTTGTCATTGCACTCCCGGAGAGGATTGAAGATGTACATCAAATGACTGTGTAATGATGACAGGTTTCTCTGTCTCTTGTATCGGTGTGGGATATTACTAGTGCAAGGCCCACCCTCAGATCCCCCTTTAGAGGACGATAAGGAAATGAGGAAGCTGACACATACACTTTATACAGTGTCTGCTTTTCTGTAGACGGCAGCGTGCTGGCTGGCTGGCTGGCTGGCTGGCTGGCAGCACAGAGACCCAGTGGCACCGTGCGGGAACTAACGTCAACCTGTGATGAAAGACGATGGCCGATTGTTTCCTGTTATTGAAAAACTGCTTATTGGGAGGGGGCCGAAAGCTTCGGGTCAGGCACCAGTAAAAAGGAATGCTACTGAAGCAGTACGCCACTGTGGAAGCATGTTTTGAATAGCCTTTGATGTGAATGCCAACTATGACATAAGGAAAAAAAAAACACATCTTAGAGGTCTTAGCGACTGTATGTGTGAACGCAAACAGTGACATGATTGTCATTTAATTCATGTAAGCTACACGAGGACTGTAATCATATAAAATGATGTCTTTAAATGTCCTTAAACAACAACTTTGTCTTATCCCAGGGGCTTTAACACAATATCATTGTTTCCTAACCCTGGTCCATCTTCAGTACACCTAATTAAAATAAACATGTCTTCATCAGCCTTCTGCAGGAGCTGACAAACAGGCAGGGTTAAGAAACACTAGTTTAAAGAAGCAAAAGTATTTTATCTTTTTTGCCAAGTGTCCGGAGATGATTTAGGTTGGGAACGGGTACCATGGAAATAAACAGATAAAAAGTGGTGTCTCTGACCATGCTTGTTTTCCTTTTCACATCAGAGAGGGATTCATTTATTTTTGTAAGAAAAGCTCTGCGACTGCATTATGTTCAGCTCAGAGGTGCATCTACTTTGAAACCTCCTTTCTGCTTACTTACTTTAAAAATAGATTGTTGAGATGAAGTCTGTCCCACTTTGAACGCGACATGTATAAAGGGTTATGGACTAGCTTGAGTGGACTCACACTCTTTCTTACACATGTAAAATTGGAACTCAAACATGAACTCATTAAAGTGGATGAGGACATTTTAACAATAATGAGCTTTTAATAATATATTTCTGATACTAATAAAAACTGATTTGTGCGTTGAAGGACAACCCAGTTCAAATCAAAACCTTCATGGTTAGTTTGCAGGCCAAACATGTAACCTTCAGGACATGTATTAATTATAATCAGCTGTAATTCATTTTCTTTGTCCTTCAACAGCAACTGCTTGCTCCAAGGTGGAAGAAAGCATGCTCCTGAATGTATATTCATAGACATACACACATATATGTAAGTATAAGCTACATATAATATTCAAGTAAATATACTGATGCTTCTCTCTTTCATGGTCTCTATATTGACAGCACCTAGAACTCAAAATGAGTCAAAAAAGGGTACGGAGACAGAATAGCATAGCTGAAAGATGTTGTAGTTATATATTTCTGTTGCATTGTTGAAGTGTGGGTCTGTTTTTCTGTTCCTTTGGATTTTTCTTTTCCTCCTGCCCAATAGGCTTTGTGTAGTCAGTTGATTTAAAGGGAGGATGACTCCTCCGAGTCTGTTTGCTATGGAGAGGATGTTTTGTCTACTCTGCAACTCTCTCTTTGTGGTGTAGTGGCGGCCAGAGAAAAATGATGTTCCATGGGAACCTCGAGCTTCTTTCATTCCTAGGCTTTACCAAGGTAAATTGTGCAGCTTAAATAATTAATAATAGGTTGTTTCAGTTAACAAAAATTAGCCTTTGACTTTAAATATAAAATAAATCAGTCGAGTAACTAATTGGAATTCAAACATCTGTGAAGCTGTTTTGACCTGACCTCTCTGAGTGGAATTGGCATTTTGGCTGCCTCCTAGCATCCAAAGAAAAAGTGTATTATTTATGGCATTAACATCTTTGAGGTTATTGGGTGAATGAAAACAGAACAACTTTTCAATGCAAATCTTGTCAAAAGAGTGATTACTTCCAGCAAAAGAAAAAAAAACAGTCACCCTCACTCTAGACTGCAAAAACAAAACAAGTCTGTTAGAGCAAAGAGGTTTAGGGGCGAATGAATCACTCCAGTGCACACACCATGCACACCATTTGCCTTCCATCCGCCTGAAAGCTTATATTAAACTACTTGAAATCTGAAAACAGCACTCTTTGGACAGATGAAACTAAGAGTAAAAAATAAACATATTCATGATCTTTAGCATCATCTGCCATGCAACGAGAGGAAGGGTGATTGCATAGAAATGCACGGGTTCCACTGCCACTGGTTGGGCACTATCTAATGACGACATGACAGAAACAGGCAAATGATCTCTCAAGTACATAGAGATGCATTGTTTTTGTAGACTCTAAACGGAGCCAAGTGCAGCAAAAACTGATTGGATGACACTTTGCCGTCCAGATCAACAATGGTCCCAAACACGATGGGGAAGGACCACTCGAGCTGTTGAAGGTTAAGTGGAATATTCTAAAAAACATGGGGTCAGTCATTTGATCTCAACATGACTAAAAACCACAAAACAAACAACTGACAAAACCTGGCAAAGCATCATGCAGGGGGAAAATCTTTACTTTGTGATGCCTGCGATGCTTGATTTCAGGTAGTTATTGTGTGAAAGGAATTGCTTGCAAAACATCCAAATTGAAAATTTCACCCATGGTTATGTTAATATATTGAGTTAGATTTTATCTTGAGGAAAAGACGCTTGAATCAATTTTTGCAACCGTAATTCCTGAAGCAAGACTGTGCACTATAAATCCTTATTGGCTGACTGAAAAAGCTTACTGCAAACCCATTTTTTAAAACAAGCACTGCAACATAGGTGACAACTGCAGAACACCAATATACAGACTCAACAAAAATCTAATAACAGTGTTTTTAATTGGCAATATTCTAATGTTGCCCAATAGAACTCATATGGCTTTAGGATTTAATAACACTCTTTAAAACTATTCAGAGGGCAAGAATATGCTTCTAATCATTTTTCTTTAATAACAACCAACCTAGGTTAGGACAGTTCTAACACTGGAGGGAGTCCAGTGGGAGGGGTAAAAATGTCAGCCTGCACCGCCCAGGCACACGAAAAAGTTTGGAAAGTCCGCGCAGAGTCATTGTGCTCAGTGTAGCCACATCCTCGCCGTGGATTACACAGCCTCGACCTATCACTCAAGACAGACACCTACTTAGAAAGTAAGTTTTGACTCAGACCCCCCACCACCCCTCTTTTTAATCTTTTACTTCTCAGAGATGTGTGATGTTGTGTTGTTTCCCTGATTCCTCAAAGGCAGCAGCGTGGATGATGATCATTCTTTTCCCAGACTCCTAACCGGTCCGATTTCAGGCTGTTTCTTTGGGGTCAAATAACGGCATGTCGTGACGCCAGATGTTACTTTTACGGAAGCAAACGACTGTGCTGGAAAGCTCTAAAAGTTGTCCATCAGACTCGAGTTGCTCGTTTCACAAACTAGGCGCACTTTCTGCCGCAAGCTGAATGCGCCGCGCCAGCGCGATGCCCAAGGAAATAACGAGACTTTCTGTTTTCCTTCAGAACTACGTAAACAGTTTACACAAGCTCTTCCTTTCTCTTATATGAATTATATAACGAGAGCAGTCTCCTTCTTATCAGATCCCGGCATTGTGAAATTATTTAAGGAAAGCAATGCAGTGGGGCTTCCTGAAAGCACCAGAAGTTTAGTGACCACGAGATAACCTCTGGGCTCTGATTGTGCATCATGAAAACCGACACAGGCCGTGCGAGATTGTGGTTGATCATGTTGTGTAAACGGCCTATGTGTTTTCTTTGAGGCCAAACGGGTCATTTTGTTACACTGAGCAACATTTTGAAAAAGGAAATGGAAATAACACGTTCATTGTGTATATGTAAGCGTTATGTGGTTGATTAGTAGTAGAGAGTAGGGGATATTTGTGTTGTAACTCTTAGGTGACAAAATTCCAACACAACAGGATTATGAGATCATTTTTTTAGTTTCCTCACTGGGTTTTAAAATCTAACTTGTCTTCTCTTTCTGGCTGCCTCAGCCACCAGACAGGTGCCTCCCACCACCTTCTAAGCATCTCTACCCCCAGAGAGTGAGATTCAGCTTTAAACAGAGAACGTTATGGAGGGTATCGTGACAAGGTGTGCCCTGCTGCTGTGCATCACCACTGTGGCCTCAGGTAAGTCACAAAACACTTAATGTATGTAGCATTGACTGTAGAGCCGAGGTCCACGGCTCACCAGCTAAAGGTTGAATTCATTGAAGGTTTACAACCTCGTAAGACAGACCTCATGCCAGAGGATTTAGATTTCAAGCCTCCGGGGGACAGCTCTGTTACACACAAGTTCAAAGGCAGATATTAATCTTGTCCTTTGTGTTCTGATGTCATTTTATTCAGACGGTCTTACATTTGCAGAGGGGTTATGCACAGGATTATTAAAGTTTATTATATTCATATTTTTTGCAAAAGTGAAGATCATGATTCAAAATACACAAGTGCAATAAGCAGATAAGTACAAGGTTGTGTACTCAAAATGAGTCAGACCTTTGTAGCATTCCGACTTCTGAGAGATCAAACCAGCTAAGGAAGCATCCCTTTGTATTTTTAACATGTTTTATTTGTTAAAAAGATGTTTTAAATGAAGGTGAAGATTCAAGAAAACATGTGGATGCTGTTAAATTTCATGTGATCACCCCTCCGTTGCCCCCTGTCCCCTGGCTACATGTGGCTGCCTGCCCGTGACAAATTTAAACCTGTAATCCCTCCAAGGTGGTAAATGGATCAGAAACCCTTGTTGTCCCCCAGGCCATGATCCAGCCACACTCTTACCAGAGCTCTGTAGTGCTGCTACAGGGTGTTTGTGGCCCACTTCCCCGCAGCAGCATGACATGTCCAAATGTTAATCAAATGCTCTTACCGTCCTGTTTTACATCGACTGATCTGATTTCAGACGCATACATTTCAGGATATAAGTCAACATAGGTAGTGTGTAGCTTTATGCAAAATTTTCCAGGGATAAACTGCCAGCGTTCTATTTTAAAGCTGTAGGCAAATTATTCTGTACATTATGACACATGATAAGAATAAATAACTGCATCGTATTTAAATATTTTACAAATATATTACAAGTTGGTTATAAACATAAAGTATGACTTTTCGAGTCACAATTATCAAAAGGAAAAAAGGCCAGATCACAATGCTGTTTAATGCACTTTTAACCATTACCGTCACCATAAAAAACTTGTCTTATAATTTTCTTGCTCTGTGTGAAGGTGAAACAACCATCTTCACTGCAAATAGCACATTTCCACTCTCACGGTTTGCAAGCATACACCAGAAAACAAATAAAGAAGCATTTTCAACTCACTTTTTCAAAAAAGGCCTAATGACCCTGGCGAGCGTCCACCGCTGTTAAGATATTATGCCAGAAAAACAAGCCTGTTTACTAAATCAGGCTTCATTACTGACAGAGGCTATGACAAATCACAATATTGCCTCAAGGACTAAGCATCCTCCCAGCAGGGGTGCTGGTGGCGGGGATGCAGAGGTATATTTCACCCTACTGGCAGACCTGTGGAAAATTGACCTTATGTAGTTTCCTCTGCAGGGGATCAGTCTTGCTTTCTGCTTGTGGAGGCTGCAAGCAGTTTAGCTCATTCTTAATTGCCTCTGTGAGACATAGTTCTGTAAATACTATGTGTTTTTTCTCTTGCTTAAATGAGGCGCTGAGGATCTTTGTTTATTCGTTTTAGTTGTGCATCTATAACACCGGCCTTTTCGAAAAGAGCTAGAGGGAGCTTTTAGTCTGTTCACAGATTGCAGCCTACTCTGACTGTATGGAGAACGTTTGAAGCATGAAAAATGTTTCTCTAACATCGCCTCTATGGCTGAAGCCCACACTACTCTGAACAAGTTAGTCAAACACACCAGATGTGAAAATCCAGGCAAACAGGATGCTCTAATTTTCACATTTCCAGACTGCTGCTGAATATTGATACATGGACAAACATATATAATGTTATTCAAAGTCTCTTTGTTCGAGTGAGTCCTGGTCACCTGCAAGTGACTGTAGGAATGTTTGAAAGCTGCTCAAAAGAAGTGAACACAGTGAATGTACAGGTAAATCAAAAATTGCCTGCATGCCAACACAAATCCCATGACACACCTGGCAGTATGAGCAGTGGTATATTGGGGTTTTTCTTGAATTCAATCTCGCTCTTCTTATCTTTGTTTTTCTTCATTATTTTTTATTCTATTTTTTTCCCGTCAGCTCTTTGACATAACTTCTAAAATAATCATCATTTGATGAATATGCCATTAAATTCACATTGCCCAAACATTCAGTTGACGGAATTACAGTATAGCTGTTGGATGGAAAAGAAATATAATTTCTATACATAACAAGTGACTCCTGATGACATCCAAGTCTGAGAATCATAATCAAATACTGCTATGTTGCATTGACATTTCTAATAACAGAGCAGGCTGTAGCTGTTGTCAATGGTTTAACAATGCCCTGTTTTTTTCCCCATTCCAATATTGTATGTGGTTAATGCATCAAAATGTTAAGATTGTACAGCTGTTATGGCGTGCTGGATGGCTGTGGGTAAAATCCGTGAAAACACTACTGATATTCCGTGTCTGCTGTACAGACAAAGGAATCCAGGAACAACTTTAATCCTACGCTACAATCTGTCTGTACATTTGGGCGTGAGGTCTTGTTTTCATCAGCTCTGGATAATCTATAAATAAACCCCAGCCCATGTCTTTAAAACCCAGAAAACATGCTCCTTTCTTTCATTTTACACCGCGATCACTGAAAGTCTCTTTGTGCTTGGCTCAGTCAAGCTTCTCTTTCTTGTATGTAGCTCATCTGAATTCTCTGTGCAGACTTCTGTCAGGCTTCAATAAAACAGGCAACACCAGCCAGTTCTTTGT
The DNA here is from genome assembly GCA_013363375.1 of Menidia beryllina. Classification (NCBI taxonomy): domain Eukaryota; kingdom Metazoa; phylum Chordata; class Actinopteri; order Atheriniformes; family Atherinopsidae; genus Menidia; species Menidia beryllina. Next base: position 8,605,928 of record JABUIW010000124.1, on the reverse strand, counting down.
TTCACAATGCTGCGTCCCTGTGAGGTCAATTGTGTTAAAAAATGTTGCTGTTTCTTTTTCCCATTCTTTTTTATTTACCAGCCTATAGGTTTATCTCTAAGCATCAGTGGTGCCATAATTTATCTGATCTTCTTCAGCCACTTAACTGGAAATATTTGTTTGTTAAGATAAGGCTGTTCATTGGTGGAAGTTATTCCGTGCTTCATATTCGTTGCGTTGAGTCATTCGCTTTAAATAGCCTATTTTATGCAGATTTAAAGAGAACAAGAAAGATGGGTACATGCTAGAAAGGATTTATCAGCTTAAATTATGAATAAATGCACATTATTTCTCATTCTGTACATTGCTGCAATTCTTTTTGTTCTCTTGTGATTCAACGGCAGCATTTTATCTTTTGTCTTTGTAAAGCATTTCTGCTGAAAATTTTAGTATAATGAAACCAAGCAATTTATTAAAATTAATTACAAAATCATTGCGGAAAATGCAGGTGTTCAATGTTAATTTGAGGGAATCCAGTGAAGCCCCTGGACTGATATTTTTAGAGTATGATGCATGGTGTCATCAAGTACAGAAAGAAAAGACTGGACTAACGTGCAGCATCTCAGAATTTTCTGCAGCACTGTGCGTCATGGGGAAAAATTACTCTCCTTAGTTTGGCCTTTGCAGTTAGTAAAGCTTTAGACCTTTTGCGAGTATAAAGATTAAACAGGACAATGTGGAAAGGTGAACGCTTGGCAACAATAGCAAGTGTAGTTTCAAGGTATTTAGAGAACGATGAATTACTATCTCCAAGAAAATGGTTCTGTTGTAGCCTCAGGGAATAAAAAGGGACCATTAAAATATAAACCGGAGTCCTGATACTGAGTTAGTTTGATGTATGAAACATCAAGCCCATTCTTTGTCTGATGTTAGTGCAATTTCCCTTCAGGTCTTTTAACTCGAGAAATTTAAACACTAGATATTTTTCCCTCGGTTTTGCATGTGTCTGTCTACCCAGCTGCCTATTCCGAGGGAGCCAGTTTTTATGCCACCTTCTTAGAAGCCGATTTTCAGATTAAGTTTTTCAGACCAAGCACAATAACTGCTATCACACGAGCTGGCTGTGGCAGTTGGACACATTAACAATTATCTTGCTGTCTGACTGAAGTCTTTGTGATTTTTATCCAGTGTGTGTGTGTGTGGCATTTCCTGGCAAGGAAAGAGTGTTGAATATGCCCCCTGCTGCACCAGCTTTCCCAGTGGGATTTAGGCTTCATGATGTTAACAGCCAGACCTCCTGCTGCACTTTTTCCAACCCCTGAGTCTCCTGCCACGGGCTGAGGGAAAAGTACAAAAGTGATTAGCGAGCGACTGGAGGATGAGGGCGAGCCGTCGGAAAATGAATCTTAAAGAGGGACACCGAGCTAGACAGACGGACACACAAACAGAGATAACAGAATTCATAAAGGCTGATTCATGGAGACAGTGAGGGAGTGGGGGGTCAAATCTGTGTGACTGTCAAAGAGCAGATAAGTGGTTCAGACGAAAGATTTGGCAGAGGAAAAGTAGATAAATTAAAAAAATGAAAAATAAGAACCAGGACAAATGATGAAAGAGCGAGAGAAATGAGACCTGAATGGTTATTAGTCACTTAAAGAGATAATCAAAGTGCAATTAAATGGGGAAAGTAGGTAAATGGAAAGCACTGGCACAAATAGGAATTGGTTAGCTGTTGGAAATGGGATGTGACGAATTTCAAAAGAAAGAAGAAATTATATAAAAGATGACTGAGGTTTCTCAGAAGTCACGCGGCTGTAAAAAAAAACAGAAAGAGAGAGAGAGAGAGAGAGAGAGAGAGAGA
>JABUIW010000124.1:8562279-8601103 GCA_013363375.1 Menidia beryllina | reverse complement strand
AGACAGACAGACAGACAGACAGACAGACAGACAGACAGACAGACAGATAGATTTAAAAGATTCACTCAAATCTTGATCTACTTTTATCTATCTAATATCTAATATTGCCACTTCTTTCAATACCTAATAAGATGCAGCATTACGGATTTGTTTGCTAACCTTAATCCATCTGAAGTCAAAACTACTCAGTGTCATTTAGACCACATGGAAGATAATAAGTGGAAAATGGAAGTAATAACAGCATTTGTCCCTCCAGTCTACCTGTTAATATGCTTTACTGAGGCAAGATAATAACCAAACCATCAAGTTCAAGCCTCTCCCATCAAGTATGTCGTAGATTTAAAAAGTCAATCTAGACTACTAACAAATTTTAAGTGACAGCAGATAAAATATTTATGGATTTCATAGCCATATCAGCAGATGATTGCTGCAGCTTTATCGACTTGAGTTAAAGACTATCTCAATATCCTATTTAGACTTGTTGGTGTTTAATGTATCATACAGGTCAGAATTTCAGGATTATTTAGCTGTTTTGTTTTTTCAAAATTTGTGATAGATAATGGTTATCTTTTGAAGCCCCTTTGACAGATTGTTCTGCTTTTTTCATTTCACTTGACTTTTACTCTATTTTGTTCTCTGTTTCCACTAGATTTCTGGTCACTTTTTTGGGGGAATTGACTTGACTATCAAGGTGATCAACTGCTCTGTGAGCTCCAAGGGTTCGTGCCATGAAGGGAAAAAGCTTCCCTTCATTTCAGAGACACGCTCATTAAATTCCTGTCCCAACTGCACTCGTCTCAGCTTCTCCTTAGATGAGCTCCAAGAGCTGACATCAACCTCATGGGACCTGGAATGTTATGTGAGATTTTGTTACGATAGAGAGGTATGCATTTCCCAAGCTTTTCTAAAGAAAGAGGAAAACATTTTTAGTTTGTTTGATTTTGTATTTTGAATATCTGTTGAAAACAATATCTATTAAAAGTTTAGAACCAACTGAATCCACACGTAGTAGCTTTCCTCCTTTATAATACTTTTAAACAGTCTGTAGATGCATGTTCATGTCTTGTTTTCTCTCACAATGTACAAGACTACTGATTTTTCCACTCTTAATGTTCCTGCCGTCTGCAATGGATTTTGCTTTGTAGCCTTCGGATAATTTTGTTTCACTCCATTGAAAGCATGTTTTGGGTTCACAGCAGCCTCTTTTAAATGCAAATGCATAACATAGAATGAACTCCCGAGCCTTCATCCTGTTAAATGATTTACAGATTTTGTGGGGTGTGCCATAGCTGCCCATTATACAGCTTCTGAGTTACTGTGAAATGAAATTTCAGGTTTCTTCATCTAAAAGGAACTTCAAAGCCTTTGTGTGTTAACTTCTATAACTAGAATAACTACTATTTTGTCATTTTTCATAAGGAGACAAGTCTAATATTATAACCCATTGCTTTTATTGATAAAATGCTCTTTTGATCATTACTTTAGCAATGTGTACATGGAGGGAGGGTAAAGAAGAATCTGGAGCTACCATGTCTGCAACCACCAGGTAAGTTTTGTTCAAATCCAATATGTGATCAGTTCACTCTCAAAGATAAACTGAGTTTAGAACAATTTAGAATATTTTCTTATAAACCATTTGTGTGACAATGAAAGATTTATAATTAAACCTCTAATAATAAACTCTCTGAACTTTCAGTAACATTACTAAAACTTTTAAATTACCTTTTATGCCTCCAGGACTTAATTGCTAGTCTAGTGTTTCGACAAAGAGTTGTTGCTTGCTGCTATAATTTTCATTCCTTTTATTGCTTACAGCACACACCGAATGCTGCCCATGCGGTTGTCATAGCAGTAAACTCAGGATATGCAGCGAAGCCCATAAGCGGTTGCAGGGCAGGGCCTCGTCCTTTAGGAAGGTCTGTGTGCTGACCTTGTGGCCACGATCAGACATAATGGCCCTCAGGGGAAAGAGTGGGGGGGGGTGAAGTCCTTTGTGTTTCCAAGAGCCCTGACTATACTGCTATCCAAACACAGGCAGTGGTGAGCTTTGTGCTATTGTGAGACTAATCAAGATATTTGAGTCAAATAAGGAAAGATGTCTTTGCTAAAAGATACACGCGATAATTAGCGTTGGAAAATTATGATGATTCTGAGTAAAGAGACACAAGGAAGCAGTTGATGTCTAGGGATGATACATGGTGTTTCTTTGCAAAACTGACAATGGATGTGTTTATAGTCAGAGCTTCCTGAGCTTCCTTTATGTTCATTTTCTTTGTAGAAAAGAAAGACAAAGGTTGGAATGTGAGTGTTGCCGTAGGCTGACACAAACACCAATCGATGTTCTCCAGACGGATTTGCTGTAACACACCAATTGGCAGTTCTGTTTACAGGATTCAGTTCACTTGCCAGTAACATAGCTGAAAAGGTTACTATATATGAGGAGGGCCAGCAAACTTCATTCCATTATGATACCTTTATTGGGCAGGACTGAGTGCCCCATTCAATATTATTTCCTGTTTGGTAGTTTTCATACTGAGGGTAGGGAGTCACGTCGCATGCCTGGTGTCTCTCTCGTCCTCCACCTGCACTGGGGCTTCTGTTTCCTGCTCCTGTTTACTCAGCTCTGCTGTCAAAGCCTCTCTTAGACAAACTAACACAGTAACGGATTGGAGAGAACAAGTCTCTGGAGAAAGCCTGCTCAAGCTGCTGTGATGTTTCTGTTCTTTAAGGGTTGAGGAATGTGTCTTGTTGTTGGAGCAGCAAACTAGTTTTTGCTGCCTGGATTGCAGGCAGCACAAATGCCCACAGGATGTCACTGTTTCAGTGCCCTGGTTGATTTATTTCAGGTGATAATTCTTTATTGTTGAATAAAATAAGATGGTTGTATGTGATGAATCCTTAATCAATTTAATTCCAAATGTTAAAAGAAGTCTATTGGATTGCTTTTTTGGACTTTGTATGGAAAAGCCTTTGAATGTTCAATGGCATTAAAACCTCTTATAGCAGTTGGAATGTACATATAAATCAATTATAATATAATGACAATTAGATTATTATGACATTATATGTCTACTAACCATTGCTTTCTGCCCTTTGTATAATTTCATTAGCGGTATTTTAGTGCTGCATTTTATGAATCTTAGTATTTTATGTCATTGGGAGACAAGAGAGGTGGGAAACTCATACACAGGTTGTGAGTAATGTATTTTTACAAATGTTCTGGATGCTTTTGGACAGATCTTTTCATGTAGAAAAGGGATGAGAGTATAGAAACATTCCCAATTTGCTCTATCTGGCTCTGTTATGATGATAATTTCAGTCAGTTACATGGTATTGAATAAAGCTGCGTATTTATGTTTCTTAGCTCAGCAGGACCACACTGCATTGATCTTTTCGGAGAGACTTAATTGAGTAAACAGACTGAAAAGCGATTGAATTCAGCTACAACTCATACCAAACTCAAAAGCTTTTGATGAGATTTTTTTAATGCTTCAAAAATACCAGGGATATTTTTAATTGGCCTGGCATAGGACAGTTGTTCTTTTGTCAAATTAAGTTTAACAGAAGTTAAGAATGATACTTGGGTATGGGGAAATATTATCAAAGATTTATTCTACAGCTGTGTCAAAGAAATCCATTCACTGCTTTGCCAGATCGTACTGAATGGAATAAAACTTTGGAAATGGCCTTGGTCGCACAGCACAATATGCTTGCTCCACAATGTGGAATGTCAGAGGTTTCAGCAAGTTCGAATCTTTGTTATCTGTCGTTCAGAAGTGCTTATAAAGACGGTTTTCTAACCATTGGTACAAAATTTTATGTAATGTTGACTATAATTATTTATTCATAAAGTTTTCAACTGAGCTTCAATATGTGGAGTGTGTATGTCTTACCTGTGTTGATATGGTTTATGTGTGGGTACTCTAGCTTTATCTGTGAGACCCAAAAACACGTGTTTTAGGTAGGTTGGTGATACAAAATTGCAAGCAGTTGTTTGTCTCTGTTGGCCCTGTGATATACTGGTGACTTAATCAGTTTCAAGGTCAGGGCAACCCACCTTTTGCCCAATGGTTGCTGGCATAGACTCCAGACTCCCCGGGATTCTGAATAAGATAAAGTGTGTTTGGAAAATAGATGGACTTTTATATCGTCTCCGAGCATAAAATCCCAAAACAGAGTGGTAGAGATTGTCCAGGCAGGTTTATTTCCAACATTTCAACAAGACACTGTCAAAGGACTGAAAAGGTGTCCTATGAAACAGTAAAATATTATATTAAAGGTTAAATACTTTTTTCGCATTATTACCCTGTGGAACACATATACCCCATACCAGTGGCTGAAACACAACCCAAAGCATAATATATCCACCCCTGATAAAGAGAAACAAGGCAGATACAATACAGATAATTGTATCAAGCTTGTTTAGATATTCAAAATGAATTAAAATAGCTGCAGAATGAAGCGTGCTCAGTTAGGTTTTTCTGCACTCTCGAGCACTGCTGGGTTGATTGGGATGAAATTTTATTGAGATCTTACATTGAAACAATCATTATTTACTGCACAAACTGCTTTTATGTGCAAACATTTAAAAACTATGGTCTTTTGTTGTTTAGAGCAATCTAATTGATGGACAAATGGGGTTGGATGAAAAACAGCTACAGTCTGGCATCTTAAGTGAAGAAGACTTATCTGGAAGCCAAAAAACTCTCCTGTGCAGAATTATATTCGGATGTATAACTAATAACATAGGAAACAATAAAATGTATTTGTCTTTGGGAAGACCAAATTCTTCTGTGTGATTTGGGTAAGATGTAATGGAAATGTCCTTTCTGTTTTTGTTAACTTCTACACTATTCTGTTTTTTTAAATAAAATCTGAATCAATTAATGATCACATAAACTTGATAGATCTGTGCTATATTTCAAACCAGAAATCATTACCAGGCTTTTATTTGTGTGCTAATGTAATGAATGCATTCTGAATCTGTGATTCCTTTGACTATGGAACTCAGAAAAAATCAAAAGAGAAGTCTCTCTTCTTTGACCATGCAAATAGGGTTTTATTTTTATATTCTTGGAAAGCACTTCCATCATTCTCCTGCTTACTCTGATATTTAAAGTACATTATATGTTCATATTTTAGCCACCTTCAGATTTATTTGAATGTGTTGGGTTCAATATTGGTTGTTGTTTTTTTCACAGAAATGAATTACACTGTTCTTTTGATTTTACATTTTTAGCTTCACCATGCTTTGACTTTCATCTATCTGGTGTTCTGGGAATTGCTTTTGGAGGGTTCCTTATTGGAGTATTACTTATCGGAGCATTGTGGCTTATCAAAGTAAAGACAGGTAAATGTTATGGTATTGTGAATAATTTTTGCTTGAATATAGATCTAACTTGCTTTTTGTCGGGATTGGTAAAAATGTCTTTCTGTTTTATGCAGGGTACCCAACTAGCTTGGATGTGAGTTCAACCGCACCTGGTCTTCCTGGTAGGAAGTGTAACTTTCCTCTATTTATTTGATTTTCTATTCTTCTCCTTAGGTTCTTATTGCTTTGTATCTTTGTATTTTTTTTCTTCAGGATGTCCTTGCTCAAGAGCAAAGCGGCAGCCCGTCTCAACCAACCCATCTCCTTCTGAGAATAGCAGTGCCAACGCTAGCATTGGAAGCACCCAAAGCACACCCACCAGCAGCATGGCATGAGTTTGTAGTACTTTCTACCAGTTGATTCAACATCTCAATTCAAAGTCATCTATTTTAGATTTGTGCTTTTTTCTATCATAGTTGTTAAAAAAAAAAGCATTCTCCGACCACCTTCCGCATTTAAATTCTTGCTAAGAAGCACAAATAATCTTTTTGACATACCACATCTGAAATAGATGTGAACTGGGAGCTGGCAGTTGTAGGGGGACGTAGGCAGATAATGGACAGCGAAAGTCTAATTTTTTAGCTTCTTTTGCTCACCTTTACAGCCTCCGCAAAGTCAAACTCGTAGTCAGGAAGTCAAGGCCAAGAGAAAAAAAATTGGCTCCCAGCAACAGGAAAAACAAACCATATCCCGCAAGAGCTAACAGGAAATTCACAACATTCCTTTCAGTGAATTGTGCGCGTGTGATGGCGGCACAATAACAGTTAAACAGGAGACAAACCAGTCAAAAGCCAAGCTTTGAAAAAAGGGCTGTTGGTTAGGTCAGTTATGAGTATTCGTCAACAACATCATGGAGACTAAACAGGTGTGCATCTTTGAATCTTTGACCAGACAAAGAGGCTGTCACTTCCAGGGGTATTTGTATTAATTGATGTTCACGGTTAATGGTTACAGCTACCTCTTATAATTAGAGGTCTGGGGCTAAGTTGGAACTTAAAACCAGATTTCTATGGTGAATTGAGTATTTGTTCCTTTTTAATTGTCTTTAGTTATTGCCACTTAAATGACCCTGTGGGTCTCTGGTAGCACGAAAAAAAATTAAGTTATGGTGCCAGTTTTCTGCTCTTCAGTGGGTGTATCAGTGCTGTCATATTAACATTGGTTGACCAGTGTTTTTTTTTGAGGTTATGAGTTATATGATGCATTCATTAAAACACAACAAAATAAATCTTAGAATATTAAGGAATGGATTAGAAATAAATATGAGCTATGTATAGAGCCACTATGTATACAGATGTATTTGCTGTATGAGTGTTGTGCCAATAGGGATTATGATTTTTCAGATGTCACATTCATAGAAATTAGAGCCAGTCACACAGCTTTGTTCACTGGGTGGAGTTTCTCCCAAAATAACAAGCTCCAAGGTTAAATTGCAGTACTTTTCCTCTTCAAAATATCTATTCTCACCAGAGAGTCCATAGTCTTCACTTTATTTTACCAATTTGTTCTAAACAATTGTCACGTGCAGAAACATGGAGCACAGCCACAACATATTACATTTTCATGTTTTCAGGCAGGATTAGTCATCATCCACTAGATCATGGAGACTACAGCTTATACGGTATACAGTAGTTTAGGTCCTATGCAGCTTCAAATATCAAGATTTGACATTGAGTCATAATTCCTCATATCCACTGTCTTTTCGTCCAGCATGGGTGCAAGTCCAAATGTTCTACTTGACCCTGTAATGAGAGATGAGTGGGTGTGAATTTCTTGTATTAAACCGAAACGCATCAATTTTTTTCTAAAAAACAGGCTAGAGTTCACTTCTGTTCTCTTTCTCTATTTTGCACCTTTTCCCCACTTTTCTTAATAACTTCCCTTCTCCGACACTGTCAGATTCTCTTCATAGTTAAATCTGATGCCACCACAGTAGTCCAGCATTCTTCATGACATCCCTGTCCTTCTAAAATTACCCTCTTAACTGTCATACCTCCTTTATACTGACTTTCGCACTCTCCGTCCCCTCTCCGTCCCCTCTCCGTCCCTACTCCTACCATGTAACGAGCTTGGTTAGAAGTGCGCCAGCTACTTACAACAAGCATTTACTTTTACAGTCCTGCCCTATGCTTTTTCTTCCATCAAATCATGCTCAACCATGATGCTCCATTCGACTCCATTCACCAGAAATGCATTTAGATTATTTCTACATCAATACACTCATTGCTGTCCTTTTAATTGATTTCTCTTTATTGAACTCTCTTTAGCAAGCTCTCTCATTAACCAAACTACAATTAATATTCTGAGAACACAATTTATGGGCATTGCCAAAAGTTATTAGTGATTTAATTGTATTTTAGTTGACTCAAAATCTCATTATTCATTGTGAGCATATGAACTAAAAGATAAGTATGTAATTTTATAGCATACATTCATTCATTCAAATAGACTGCATCGTGATATGCATAGCTTCGTTCTGTGTACTTTCAGGAGGGCTGCAGTTGATGATTGGACCCACTTTTTAATTTCAATGTAAAAATGTAAATGTTTTGTTTTTTATGCATGCAGATTCATTTTTTGTTGCCACATTTTATGGCAACTCCCTTAAGAATATTCTCATCAGACATCATGCATTGTACTATAAAATAAAAACAAAACAAAACACATGGCATCAACACAAGGGCTATAAACTGTGATGTTGAAACTTGTTCTTTAATATGTGATACACTAATTTACTTTACTGATATATAGATCTATATAATTATATTCACAGTTCAAATAGTTATTCACCTTTGGATTCGGATTTTTAAAATAACCTAATTTATTTACCTTAAATATAATCCAAATCAGCTGCATTTGTGAAATGTCTCCTCATTGTATATGAGATGTGTAGCAAATTCCCCTTCCTTCCATATGACCGTGCATGTAACTTTTCTTTTCTTTTCAGAGCATTCCTGATTTTCTTTGTGCATTTTTGTCAAGTCAAAAACAAAGATGGCCAGTACAAATTGCCACTTGAGTATCTGTGCAATATGATGACTTTAACTTGTATGCAATGCCTGCCGTTTTTGTTTTATGACATTCTTATTTGGAATTATTTGATAACCTAACTTGTTCATAATGTACCTGAAGCTCTGGGACTGGGACTTCCAAATCGATGAACATAATTTTTTTTTTCTATCATAGACTAGAGTTTGAATCTGCTGTCATGACAGTACTAATTAAAGGCAGCAAATTTCATATATTGGTTTAATTGTATTGTCTTTTGCCCTAAGATTCCATATTAGTAAAAAAACAACTTATATAAAGGAATTGATAATGTGTTGTGTTTTTTGTATTATCATCATTGGTGTGATGTGGAAGCCTTATTTGAATTAATAGTACAGTATGTGTCATCAGGGAATTGCATTCCTAACTATTTATCACTCTAATAAAAATATACAACCACCCTTTGTCTTGGATTAATGATAGGATTTTTTTTATATCTAAGATTTGGATTGTGTAGACATGTTCTCATTTTTTTTTGCCAAAAATTTTGTGTTCAGCCTGTGTTAAATCAGCCCCAGTACCTGGCTGAACACTGAAGTCAGACAGGCTGTCAATTAATTCCCTTGTTAAGCCTACAGTATAGGAGGCTGTGTTATTTTTGTGCTCGAGTGGGCAGCTTTTTACCTTTTAAAATGCACCTGCATGTTTAGACAGCACTCAACTGTGGCCATATTCTTTGCTTTCTCTGACAAATTAGTGTCCCTTTTCTAAGAACATTAAATAAAATAAATTTGACAGACATTCTTTTGTGTCTTTCATGTGTTCCTCATTCCCTCGTAGCATATACCTAGAGCATTATGCACAGTGGTGTTTGAAATCGCAAACTCCCTGGAGCTTACCATGGATTTCGCTGGAAAGGCAATATCAGAGACTGATAGTGCAGCACACTGTGCAGAGCGGTGACATGGAATAAAGAGCCAGACAAACAGTATTCCACTCTCTGACACATACTCATAACATCAGTGAAACCATAGGTAGAGTGAAGGATATGATACATTTGAGTTTCATTTCCATGAGAACTTGACAGAAATATTGTTCAATAAGACAGCCAAAGAAAAAGGTGAATTAATTTAACATGTTTTGCATAATAATGTGAAATTTGTCTTGCATGTGTCTGATTGAAAGTTTTGTGGTTCAGTTGTCAATCATTTTATATTATAATGAGCAAATATAAAGTATCTGAGTCAAAAGACATTGCATATCTGTTTAATTTACAATTGCTATGAAAGGAAAGCATAAAGGTATGGAAGATATAAAATGGTTGAAGGCAGAAAGATAGATGGTAACCTGTTTCTGTTTCATGAGTTTGACTCATGATTGACCTGGAAAACATTGTGTCTAATTATTTACATAATTCTCTAATGATGTTATGATGAGCCATGTATAACCCTTATTGTCTGGTGAAAGAATGGTATTTTTCTTTATATGGGGCATTCCCTGATGTTTCACCTATTCTTTTTACAAATTTATTCAGTGTTTTCAGGATTGGAGCCAAAGCGCACAATACTTGTTTTTGGAGTACCCTCATCTCTATCTATAAGCCTTGTGCAGTGCACATTTTATGTGTCTGTGTGCATGTGCTGGTTTGTTTGCATTTTACAAAAAAAAAAATTGTTCTTGTCTGCAAAGCTATGCTTTGTGAGAAGTGTTGTCATGAAGCATAAAACAATTGCCTAAGGGAACAAGTCATAGCTCTTTTCTGTAAAATCAAGGTGTGTGCATGTGCATAAGAAAGAAATATGATCCATCTATCTTGACAGAATCAGGAAGTATTTGCTTTCATATATAAATAAAGAAACATACATCAGAGTTAGGATGGATTAGAAGCTCAAAAGAAGTTTTTGTTGAAAAAATATTAAAGAAAACTTACTGTAGCCAAAGAGTTAGTTTCCAATTAAACATGGTCCCATCTTACAACACTCAAGTGCAGCAGAGATGAAGTTTTTGCCAAAAGGCTATACATAAATTCTGAAAGATGTAAATCGCAAAATGTCCACAATCCATGGTGGCAAAACATATCTCAATTAAAAAAATGAGACACAATAATAATCCACAATATTTTGTTTGCTTTGAGTTTTAGTAGTTTTACATGAAAAAGATGATATAGCACATTCCTGTATTCTTAAATTAATTATATGAATATCTAACATTCGCAAACACTTAAAGTTTCAGGTGTTTTAGCTTGGTGGTTGTGTTAAACAAGCTTTTGTGCAGCTCTTAAAAGAATCACTTGGGAAATGCACTAAAAAGAGAACAGTTAAACAGTAAGATTAATGATGTGCAAATTTTACAAATAGGCAAATATAATGACCATGTGTACAGTAGTGTTACCAAATTAACTTTCACTTGTCAACAAATTTTTAGCTGTGGAGAGGTGATGACTATGAATGAATGAAAAAGACAAAGTGTTTGAGTATAACCCTCTTTTATAACCCTCTATATTGTTACATTTTGTTATTGCATTGGTTGATTAGTAGCTGCAGGGAACTTTTCCATTCCCATTAAATAGATTGATGAATGGATTTCCACTACCTACCACCAGATGGCGCAATTATTTTTGCTGTCCTACTCGATTGTATTGCTTATTAAAAGAATGTATCCAATAACCTTGCTTAAAAATTCTTCAATCAGTAAAGGAGTAATAATGTAACATTATGGAGGAGCTGAATAATGTGAATGTACAATGATGCCATTCGTCTGTTAATATATGTTTGAATTTAAAATGATCATACACCTATGTTCAATTTATGTTTTAGGAGAATAAATCTGTGACTCAATCTGACATGAAGCCGATAAAGCCTCAGGAGTATATTGAGCTCAGGCAGTTTCATCAATGCATAACTGAGGGTACCCGGTAAGGCAGTCTCTGCTTCAGACTTTCACACCCTGAGGTGCTGTGGTGCAAAAGATTGTTTACACACTTCAAGGCTGTGCACAGGTTCTACTTCTGTACTCATCTCTCACCTACTCTCAGACATTCACTTTTTCGCAAGCATTCGCAGACTTGCCCACACCTACCTGACTATCCACAGCCTGGTCCTGGATAATCCTCTAACTTATAAGCAGTGCTGTGTGCCCAAAGCAAATCCCTTTCCTTTAAGATGCAGACACCTCTGAAGCTGATGTTTGGCTAAAATACCTCAGAGGCAGTACAGCACAGCATTTTCTTCTTTTATGTTTTCTTTTTTGCTCCACACTCCCCCCTTCTATGTGCAAATAACCACTGGTCACGTTGTCTAAAATGCATAAATGAATTAATGATTGAATAAGATAACAAATGAATGAATAAATAAATTCCCCGCAGGTATTATAATCCCTCCAGTTACACCACAATATTTTTGCACCATAACCGAAAGTACAATTTGTAAATTTAGATTTTTGTGCCCTCATCATTTAGCAAACGTCAGGTTGGAAGACTAATGTTTTGACTCCTATTAAAAAGAGCTGCAAATAGTGCCACAATTGCAAGGTTTCCTAGGATGTGCTAACTCAATACTTTTTCAAATCAGATACCTAGAACTAATGCCTGGAGCTATGTGTTTTCAAACTGCTATGGGGGTAAGTCTGGCAGAAATCCTCATGAGACACAGCGCAGACTTCACTGTTAAGTGTATTGATTGGTTCAATATTGTGGCTGGACTGGAAATCGTTTGGTCTCACAGCTTGCTGAGATTTTTCCAAGGGGTATAAGAAATTGCCATTATCATTCACATTCAGCAACAGCTAACCAGTGACCTAATCTGTTGTCAATTCCAGGTTAAACGTATATCCTGTTTCACATAGTTTATTTAATTTCTAAAATAAAAAAGGGTTAGTTTGTGCTTGAACATCATAGTGAATTCAACTGAATTCACTGTGAAAAAAGCTGTTATTCCAGATTCCTTACTTTTTAATAAATTTATTTCTCTATGAGGCTTCTTTCATGTAACAATTGGCTGTCGGTGTTAGACAGAGGACACTAAACATTTTCTTTTCTTGCCAGGTGATCCAGCTGAAGTCTAACTGGCCTGAATTAAGCTCTCAGTGGTTTTGTTTCTCTTATGGTTTGGCTGTTTGCTGACTGCCACAACACATTATAGTTTTCTTGTCCTGTTGTTAGCTCCTTTTAACTTCTGATACTGATGCATTTGAAAGCACATTTAATGATTGCCACGTAGACAGAAAGTGGCCATAGCTTGCTGAGTCTTGTGAAGTTTACTGCCAAAGGCTTTCTATTCGTTATTTGGACATTCATGTAACTAGACGTTAAAACCCAGTAGTACTACTGCAACTTGTCCTTGCACATTGACTGTTTGAGTATTAATAAGAGTCAATGATATAAAACAGCCAAAATCAGGTAACCTCACTGTTTGTTAGCTATGACAACATAGCTATGACATATCTTAACACATCTGGCATCGTATGTGTTGAATACATGGGTCCAAAGGTGGTTTCCAAATGAGGACCAAAGAGATTAAATAAAGCATAATTCAAAGTAATTCATGAACTAAAAAAGTAAAATATAGACACAAAAGGTTGGAGAACAGAAAAAACAAACAGAGAACTGTTAATGTTTCAATACAGGACTGTGGAAAACAAAGGAGTATTGCATTAGAGAAGAGAGGTCCCAATCAAAAACTACATTAAAGTGAATGTTGACTTCTCTTTTTTTTGTATGAATTAGTGTTCAAATTAAAATTGCACAGGGATTGGTTCTTAAATATTTTATGATAAAATACTTTCAATGGAAAAAAAAATATTATCAGCCGAAGAAAAATTCTAGAAATAGTCCTCTTTATGATGTGAAAAGGCATCACCCTCATCTCATTAGCAATTTTCTTTTCATTGCTTCAATTATTATTCTAAAGCTGCACAATCTCAATTCCAACTAAGGTATTTAAGCCAATGGTAGTTTAAATTATGAAAAAAATTCTCTCTTTTGTCTTTTGTCAGTTCTAAACAAGAAGTCTCCATTTTTTGCTCACACTAACCAATCCTAATGGAAGTCCTTGTGTTCATAAGCACTTTATAGGTCAGTGAATTCCCACTAAATCTGAAAAATCTTCCTCTTGGTGTTATCGTTCATTTTCAATTCAGTGGTTTATTTGTTGATAATTCAAATAACTTTAGACAAATCATAACAAAAAAGGATGACTATTTTTAAAAATCAAAACCTGTCAGAATCCAGATGGTATTTATGTAACACAGGTGCAGCTAAGACTACCCCCATTTGTGACATTTCTTCCCTTTCATCTTCACTTGGAGTGCCTTTTCTCTTGAGCTCAGTCTTCCAATATTCAGTCCATTTCAGTTGTCATCCTCTCACTCTTCCAGCCTAAATCTTTGAGACTTTGAATTGCAGTCAGCATAGTGGTTGTGAGGTTGTTGAGTTTCCTCTATCTTTCTCCAAGCTTTTGAGAGGCAAAACATCATCACAGGCCCTCATTTCTCACTTCCAGCTTGTCAATTTAATTTGGATTACCTTAACCACATCCTTTCACAACCTGCTCCTAACCTACTTCTTGTACCAATCTTAACCTTTAGCTTCCAGCATCACATAATCATTGTTTGTCATATAGTCTCTGTCTTAACTGTTATATTGTTGATTTAGTGCAACTTTATATCAGTTGTTTTAAAAGATATTTTTTATATTTCAAAGGCTCTGGCAGTTCTATTTAATGAGATACATGTCTGTTCAATTTAATTAAGATATTTGTTTAGTCTAAAACAAAAAAGGATATTGTAAAAGCGGTATCAGTTATTGAAGAAAGCTAAAAAGAACATGCAGAAAGTTGTAGTGTAGCACAGAGCAAAGTGTGATAGAAATCTCCATTAGTTGTTTGGGGTGTTATTTTTGCAGCTTAGGGCCAACTTTGCTGATGAGTGCACATGCAGGGTACAGACACATCTGAAGCTGATGTTTGGCTAAAACACCTCAGAGACAGTAAAGCATGGCATTCTCTTCTTTCGTGTTTTCTTTTTTTCTCCGCACTCCCCTCTTTTATATGCATATAACTACTGGTCAGGTTGTCTAAAACACACACATGAAAGATAGAATGAATGAATGAATGAATAAATAAATGAATGAATGAATGAATGAAAAAAATAACAAAGGAATTAATAAATAGATAAATGCATTCCTAGGCCAAGACTAGGCTAAGAAGTCCAATGGTTTGACTCTTTAAAAAACAGCTGCAAATGGTGCCAAAATTGCCAAGATGTGCCAACTCAATATTTTTTCAAATCAGACACCTAGAAGTAATGCCTGGAGCTATGTGTTTTCAAAGTACTGTGCAGGTAACTCCAGTGAGCTCTCAGTTGACAGAAAACAGAGGAGCTCACAGCCAGCTGTTCACTATTGAGAGTGCTTCTCTGCCAGGATTTCTACTCTTAAACTTGTTCCACAAGCCTTGTTCCCTGCGCCTCTTGATTTCCACTGGCTCTTTTCCTGTCCAGTAACCATGAACAGCTCAGGTCTCTTCTGAGGCTCATGACCTCCTTAACTTCATCCCAGAATTCTTTACTTCTGACCCTTCCTCCTTTCCTCTCCTCTAGCTTTTGACAGCCCCACGCCTTCTTCTACAGACTCCTCTCCTTTCTTGTGGCCTTCATCAGCTTTAGCCTTATCTCAAGGTTATTCTCTTCTCTTCTGGTCTGGTCATCTATAAACTCATTTTCTTGCTCCAGGCCATCAACAGGCTCCTCAGCACTGACGTGTTGCATTGTTGTAAATTCAACAATACTGGCTGAGGGTGTGAAGTATCAATGAATGAAGTTATGTGATTTCAGCTGATCACACCACTGAAAGAAGCTTTGCATAAGTTCAGTAAATAAGGTATGCTCCCTCTCACGTGTCTTCATCTTCTAATGTTTTGGCTTTTTATCATGGAATGGTTTCCATTCTTTAAACCTCTCGTGTGCTCTGTCATTCTTCTTTCCGGCTTACTTTTACATGCCCTTCCTTTTTAGGATCTCCTGACTCTTCTTATTCCTTTGTGCATGTCATCATTCTGCAAGCACTTACAGACAATACTGATGTAAATTCAACATTTTACATGTTATTACAGCTTCCTGGGTGAAATCTTCTTATTGAAATTATGTTGAGTCATGAGCTGTAGTATAATTAAAAAAAAAACTAATAAAAACAACCTGACATGCCTTCTTAAACTTGATTTCAATTCTGTTAGCAGGATTTAACTTTTGCACCAATCCATATTTTCTGATGCATTGTCGTTGAGTTAAAAAAAAACTCAAATAATGGGAAAAACATAGTCGGTAGTCTAAAAAAAATCACTAGTGTGTGTCCATCTTTTTATGGTCCTGGAACGGCCTGTCGCTTTAACGTGATAGTTAAGTTTACAGTGGAGGCAACAGAGCTCCACAGTGGCAGATATGGAAATGAGTGGCAAGGAAACACAAATGTAAATTAGTGAAAGCAGTAAGTGTAGCTTTAGATAAACCCCTGTCTGGCTGCAAAGGCAAGTACCACCGTGCACAGAATGCTGAGCACCGCTAACCCCTTGTAAACAAAGCGTCTGCTATTTAGTTTCAGTTGGCTTAATTAGAATGAATGAGAGGGCCTTGTGCAAAGAGGACAGTTTTTTGTTGGTTGAGGGAGAGAGGACTTGGCTGTGGTGGATGGAAAGCTGGACTGAGAGATAAAGTTACTAGCGGGCGGCATGGACCAATTGGATAATGACAAACAGAGCCACCAGCCAAAACCAAGACAGTAATGAATTTAGGGGAACAACATACATGTTAATGTCTTTTCAAATCAAATTATTATGATTATATTCCATATTTCTTCTTTACACCAAGGAGAGCTGATGTGTTTCACTGTGTGTGCTTGGGAGAGAAAGTGCAGCTTTGTCAGTTTGTGAAAAACGATTTGTGTGTTTGTTTTTGTAGAATATTTTTTAGCATTTGTATCCTGCTGAGACTCTCCTCCATATGCATTACAGCTTTGGAATGAGAATGTTGTTCAGAATAAATATTAATGCCAGTGAAAATCAAAATATTTTTTAAAATGAAAGCGGCCCATTATGCCCGGGCTTCCACTTGCTTAACAGAAACCAGGAGAATCCTTATCTGCAAAATAAACTTTCCATAAAACTGCATTTTCAACTTTTATTGGGCTACAATGCTTTTTACCTAATGGCTTAACAATGATTTGAAATGCAAGATGACTTTATAATACATGTTACATACAATACATCGCAGAGAGACCATTTTCTGATTTAAATTATTTATTGTCATTCCTCATGAGCATTCACAAGTGTGATACATAAAAGTCATAATAGCATTGTACTACGTTTTATGTATGTGTGTGTTTGTGTGGGCACTGAGCACCGGTAAAAGCGATTTTTCGATATTCGTAACTAATGTGAGGAAAGTTAATGACACATTCAATTCAAAATTGTTTAACAAGAACTGTCAACATGAATTGTTTTAGTGTCTGATGAATTATTTTCATCTGAGCAGAACTCCAAGTTTTAAATGTAATACCACACTAATATAATTGGTTGAAAATTATAGATATCGCACACATTTACAGTGTTTATTGAGTTTCGGATCTCAATAAAAATGATTACACCTTCACCATCCTTTTCCCCCGCACAACACCAAACAACTATACTTTCCAAATGCTCGCTGACATAGATAAACAGTTGCTCCAGAAATAAACAGTGTCAAAATCCATGATTAAGGAATTGTCCTGTGTGCTCTCACAGACATGACATATTGGGTGCAAGTTGTCATGTCAGTGAGAGAAAGGTGATAATGACCAAAGCTTGGTATAAAAAGAGAGAACGGACCCCAATGAGGTTTGTGTCAGTCTGATTATTGTCAACAATATAACACTGGAAAATAAACTATTTTATTCTACTTTATCAAAAAAAAAAAAAAAAAAAAAAAAAAATTATTTTATTTTAAAAAAAAAAAAAAAAAAAAACGGGGAACAATATTTTAATTTAATATTTTCTATCAACTAGATCTCACAAATAATCTACTAAACATAATGGGAATTAATACAGTTAGTCTACATTTTCTTGTGATTACAAAACTAACTGAATAATAGTAACTGATAAGTATCTGCTGTGCATTTTGCCCCTTGTTAGTTAAATACGCAAACAACAATAACACAGAGGTTAAACTCTGATGTGTTTCTACATCAACAAGTCTCCCATATTGACTTTGTGTCACCCTACCAGTTGGCCTTTTGTTTTGGTGGGGATGGCCTGTCACTGTGATGGCAGTCGAGGCAGGGAAGATTTCTCTGAGGACGGACAGAGAAGGAAAGGTCATGGTGAATAAAGGCCTTTTAATCCAAGTACCTTGTGTCATGTGCCCAGGGAATATCAAAGTCATTCCATTACTTGTGAGGTCAGAGTGGGGCAACCCCCCTATTTGCCCACTCCTCTCTTTTGTGTTTGGGATTCCTAAATGCCTAAGCTTGAGAGCTTTAGGAAAAGGTCAAAGTCAGCACTGTATTTTACTCCACTGTCTTTTGTTGAGTATTACTCCATCGATGTCTTTACGGAGAAAACTCAGGGAGATTATTCATGCAACAAGGCTTTTATAGGATTTTTAGTTTTCTAAATTCACTGAAAATGATATACTCTTGTAATTACTCTGACTTTACCACTAAGATGAGATCTCGACACGTTTTTTTCTTTTTATCTGACAGTGCCAGTACAGATTGATAACAAATTGCTCATTTCATGTAATCAGCGTTGTAAGCATTGAATTGAATATGTAGCTGGTTCATTTGGACTCTTTGGCAGAAAGCTCGCCAGTTAGGGATGAGGTGGAATCATGTTTTCCACTTCAATGGAAGTCCCAAACATCAAACCATACTTTCACAACTGTTAAACTTCTGATTGCTCCAAATATGGTTTTCACCCACATACAATGGGAAAAAAAAGATATTTATGTGGAGAATATCATTTAACATATTTTGAGATATGCTGCTTTATCAGTGAACTATATAGATAATCTGTATGTTGCTTCTTGTTTACAGTGTGTAATTTCTTTGTGTCACCCTAAGTTGGCCTTTTGTTTTGGTGAGGAATGCCTGTCACTGTGATGGCAGTCAAGGCAGATTACCAAAATGTAAATCCTGGAAAAGGAAAAAAAAACTTTTATATGAAATTTCCCTTTGAAAAGCACATCAATGATTAAGATGTTTAAGCAAAGAGGTTATTTAGCCTTTACTGACACAGTTCTAAGGGACAGAGCTGACCTCTGCACCGTTGAGCAGTCCAAAGGATTCTTTGGTTTCCGATTGTGAAAGAGTGATCTAGGGGATATGAAACATGATTTTCACACATATTTTTGCAGTGGAGATTTTAACACCACTGAGAATCTTAAGTAAGTATTAAGGATGATGATATCCACAATTTCCTGTACAGGTTGTTTATTTCAGTGTAGTTCATGAGGTATCATGTCACACATGCTTTGTTAACCCATGCTCTTGATTAAAATAAAACTGAAATAGTTTATGTCTGGTAATTTACTAGGGATTGTAATCTCTTCTAGCACCTTTGCTGTACCTCTGATCTCTCGCATAATTTGACTTTATAATTTTTAGCTGCAGGATATTTGCTTCAAATTATGAAACCTGATTATTGGGCAATAGGACCATATCAATAATCACTCCTTAGGTGTGCAAAGCACTGTGGAATGGCTTTTATCTTGAGTTTATACCACTCCCATCCAAAGCTCAGTAGGCAGATGTGGCACAGGATTTGAGAAAAAGTTGGAATCATTTCTCAACAGGATTTTGATGCCATCTGTGTGTCCTTGTACTCGTCTAATGATGAATCATAAAGGTGTGGATAGAAGGAAACACAGCCTTTTCTGGCTTCTGTACAGTCACACATTTTGGCAATGGAGATTCCTGAAATTGGGTAGATAACAACATTTCTATCATGGTCTGTGGCAGATCAGCAAGAATGAAAAATATACATTTGTTTTCAAAAAGCTATATAATAATTCATCATTGGAGTAGTTTGCTACACCTGAGCGTCAAGGAAATATTCAGAGCTCAACATTAACCACCCCAGTCCACAAGACCAGCTATCTTTGAAGTTTTTCTGTGTCAACACAGTGGATTCCCAACAATGTGCTAGTAGTAATCTTATGCAGAGCTTTGGAATTGATCCGTTTAATCAGAATAAGGCATGTTAAAGCAGGGAAACTTCCAATGCCTGTAGGACAGGAGTTGATTAAAAAAGTTCCATTATTCAACCTCCTAGTTTTGAAGAAATTGTTTGGATGTTTGGGGTGGATCTAAAGTAGATCAACCAGCGGAAAATATATTTGAGTGTTTTTAGGGTATCCTCTATTTTTCGGTAAAATGATAAAAACAAGCATTTTGATAATTTGCATTGCTGCTAAAAAAGTCCTACACAAACAACCTGGTTCACAGTACCACTCAAACTTTACGAGACAACAATCAATCACAAAATAATCCCACATGCAAACACTCTAGCAAACATTAGTTTGCACAATGTACTGCAAGTGTTCTGTTTTTTACTTAGCATCTCCATGCTTTTCCAGTTTGTGTTCTCTTACTCAGTGTGACAAACTTTTGAAACCAAGACTGGTTTAGTTTTTGGAGCAATATAGAGTTAACCTCCATGGCTCAATGTGCAGTTTTGAGATGCCACCAATGCCATGTGTGCAGAGCTTGTAAGCTAACTTTCCATGTTTTGATTTTCATTGACTACTTGTTTATTTAAACTTGTAAACTTGTAATTGGGAAATTTTACACAGTAAAATAGGTAACTACACAGACAATTATACTTGTGCTCAATGCCATTGGATTTAAATGGATTCTTAATATGGTCCCAATTTATTCATAACATGACATGTGTGTCCTTCAGGCTCAGCTTTATGTAGATGTTTCTGGCAGGAAGCCAATGAGTTTGAGTGGACTTGAAGGATATTACTCGGTATTCATTTATTTTACACACGGCACCCTATGGGGGAGGAATTCAAACAGCTTAGCAACCTACTGTGTTCAAATAAATTAGAGACTTCCAGGATGAGTGTATGTTTGAATGACTTTTCCCAGGCTTTTCATCTTTTCATCTTGACAGCATCTACTTTCATGAGCTTCATTTAGCCATAGCATCGTATTGTAGATTGTAATCCACAAAAAGAGGTTTGTTTGAATTAAAAAAAGAGGAACCTGAAATGTTTACACTTGTGGAAAAACAACAAGAAATGTGACCCTTTCACGTGTAACAGCCATCATTGTTGCTGTTACACATTACAAACCATTTGTTGGAAAAATAAAGAACTTTATTAGGACACCAAATCTGTTTTGTTACAGTGTCATACAAATGTACACTGAACTTAGTTGTCTATGCTTAATGCCTGATTTTGCTTTTGCTTTTGCTTTCCCACCAAAGTTCTGCAATAGAATACATATATATATAAAAGATACTGAGAGTAACATAAAGTTTCATCATCATGATCATTTCTGCTTTTGGAGATAAAATGATCACCCTTGTCACATCAGACTGCAGGATGGTGAATAGAAAAATGTAAATCTCAGTTAGTGTGTCTCATGCTTTTCTACTTCAGTTTGACAATCCAGTTAAATAGCTCCAAAGAAGTTACAGCTTCAGTATTTAAGATGCTGTTACATATTGGTATTGCATCATCATCTGCCCATGGCTAGAAGAAGAAATTAAAAGAAGAAAAAATAACATAACCCTAACCCTAACCCTAACCCTAACCCTAACATAAAGAAAAAAAATGTTTAAGCATGTCACTTATCCATTTTGATGGATTCTGGCTATTGAAGTAAACAGGGTGTTATGTTTAAAGAGAAACAGGAAAAGTATCTCCTTCATGTGTTTCGAAAAAGTTCTTATTCAAACATCTATGCAGTTTAGACACATTTTCTTTGACTAGGTGGGTGTAAGAGATAATAAATAAGCAGTATTCATTGTCTTGTCAAACTAATTTGAAAGACCTTAATTCTCCATTGCATATTTACAGGCTTAGAAACTCTCATGCTATGATCAGTGTTTATTTGTTAAGAATAGAATATGGTGTTGAAATAACATTAGCTTTCATGGAGGCAGGCAAGATGCTCTAACTAAGCCGGACATTACAGAGAATGTCAAAGTGGGATCCCAAACAATGTGAATATGAATATGAATTTAGCTAATAAAATGAAAAAGGATTTTGGACTTTTGGATTTAATTGTTAACAATACATATATAATGACAATACCAATGAAGACCTATGATTTGACATTCCATCTCCTACCCAAGTGTTGATCAGGAGTTAGGAAAGGAAAGCTCGACTGTCTCGTTGAGTTCAAATGAGGCAATAACAGACTTCTACAATACAAATTCTATCTGTACTTCGATTGTCTGTTATTTTAATTGAAAAATTGCACATTCATACACTCTTGAAATACACAGTAGAATTGGGGCCAGTCTTCTGCATTCTTAGTTTTGTGGTTGTGAGTAGAATTACAACCATAGACATATTAGTGGAAAATAAGTTACAGACATTCAGCACTACCGATTACCATACTTAACCTTGGTAGGGTTACAGTAATGGACTAACTTGTAGACCAGATTAATGCATGGATTATCAAGCATCCCTGTGTAGTATGATTTCAAAGGTAAAATGCAGTTCAGAAGCTTGTGCTTCTGAGAGATAGAAGATGGAGCTAAGCCTGAGCACAGGCTTATGAAGATATGTGCCATGCTGTGTTTGATTAATGGGTCCCAAGGTTTGCTCATCAAGAGGTAATAAAATATGAGGGTATAAGTCAGGCGGCATCCCAGGGTTCTGACAGGTGCTCAGGTCTTCAAGCATAAGCTACTCCAAGGTATCCAAGCCGAAAGATCCATCAACTTCCTTCATTCCAAGAGTCTTGAAACATTTGAACGCTCATGCCAAAATATCACAGAATCTTTGATCTGCATGCTTGGGAATACAACGCTGACACAGTAAAAAGTAATCTCAAATGGCACACATATATATTATGTATAACTGATTGCGATTTCTTATGAGGAAAAGAACGGTTTGGAACCAGTGTTAATGATAAATTGAGGCTTCAAAATGAATCAATTTTGAAGAGCTTCAATTTCCCAACATTTTTATTACATATTTGGTCCATTTGATTTATGTGAACATTATGTTTTGGCAGATCCTTGGACACTGTTTAAAAATGTTTTGTGTTGAGAATTGTTTAAAAAAACAGTGATCGTCATGTGATATTTATTAATAAACACATGTTTATATTCACATAAACACATTTTTCTTCATTTTCTTAATGTTTTTATTTGTGACATTTTTGTTGTCTTCAAATATCAATCAACATAACAGAGTAGGGATATTTAGATTTTATTTGATCAATTCAAGGTTCATATCTCTGAGTCTCATTAATAGTTAGAGACAGTATTTCCTTCTGCAGCATACTATTATTTTTTCTTAACTGTTAGCTGGTCCAGCAAATATGTAAATTTGAGGCCAACCCAATTAATGATATGTACACAAATATGGAATAATGTCAAGTGCAGAGTGGAGACAGTGGAAAATGTGCTAATGAGACAGTGGCTGAATAAAATAAGAAGAGTGTCTACCACTAACACACCTTATGTGTAAGAACTTTGGTGCTTTAGTGTTTTTTCATATTTTGTTTGTATTTTTTAAAGAGAGGAAGGGATGACCAGTGGGTTGGCAGTAGAGGATGACACGGGAGTGGATTTTCACTCCTGTCCCGTCCCACTCCCATTGAAAGAAATCTTGTCTCGTCCCACTCCCAGACCAAAGTTTAATCCCATCCCATCCCGCTCCTGGTAAATTGACTCCCGCTCCCATCCCGCTCCTGTTTAAACTGAGTTCCGCTCCTGTACCGCTCCCATATTTTTTTTTCTTCAATTAGTGTTTAGTTAATACATAGAATTTGATTTAATCTGTTCTCCAGTCTCCATCCTGTTTTAGACCAGTTGCTTAGCCTCTGTTTCTAGATTTTCTCCAGAAAATGGAATACAGCAAATAAAAGAAAAACTGTAGCCTACAGTTCACACCATGTCGACAATAGTTTAATGAACCCAAACAGCACATAAAGCTGCATTTTACTCATTTATTGTTGAGTAAACAAAACATTTATTTGTACAATTTTCGCTTGATGAACGAAACGACGCTTGGCTGATTTTTTCCCGAATTTGCCTTGCAAGCGTGTTTCTCGACTAAGACTAAACAAGTCTTACGAGCAGCGTACATCGTGATAGCACCGTCACATTCTACTCACATAAACTTATATAATATTTCAGACTTTCCGAACAGT
The DNA here is from genome assembly GCA_013363375.1 of Menidia beryllina. Classification (NCBI taxonomy): domain Eukaryota; kingdom Metazoa; phylum Chordata; class Actinopteri; order Atheriniformes; family Atherinopsidae; genus Menidia; species Menidia beryllina. Next base: position 8,577,383 of record JABUIW010000124.1, on the reverse strand, counting down.
TCTGTGAACTTAATAGACATGTCATTACTTCAGACTTTGCGCTGTTAGCTCCCTCCATCACTGCTTTAAATTCCGGCGGTAAGCCGTGACAAAAAGCACTGATGGCTTCTGGGATGGCTGGGTCATGTAGTTATTTTTTAACTCATTGACTGCCAGCCATTTTCAGAACAGAGAGTCGCTCACTGCCAGAGTTTTTTGACTGATTTTTCAAGAGCCACAGAATAGTTTGTGCTATGACTATGTAAACACCGAACACACCAAAAGAAAGAGTAGACTCTCTTCTTTCATCAGGAAAAAAAAATTGTTTCTACCTTATTCCGTTTTTCTTCGACATGCGTCTTACCGGCGCCATTTTTCGCATAGCGAACCATCGCGTTTGTTTTTATTTGCCTACCATCTATGGTAATCTCCCATCAAAAGTGGCAATGCCACCTAGAGGGTAATTTGTTAGTCCATACTCTGTCTGGAAGCTGATATTTACGGAAAAACTTTAGCCGATCGTTCCCCAAGCCAATCGCATTGAAAAACATAAAAGACGTCTATAGACGTCTTTGGCAGCGAATGAGTTAATTGCGTTACATTGTAGGCATATTAGAAGGAAACTACAAAATGGTGCATTTACTTTTTTTTTTTCGTCTTTGCTATTGGTTGATTCCCGCTCCCGTCTGCTCCCGTTAACCATTTATCCTGTACCGTCCCAATCCCGTGATTAATAGCGAAGATGACTCCCATCCCGCAGGAATCCCACGGGAATCCCGTGACCCGTGGGATTCCCGAAAAAATGTCAGCCTCTAGTTGGCAGTACAGATTCACTTCTCTTCTGAATCTCCAGGTAGAATATAACCTTCAGAACTTTTCAGACTCAATATTAAATTAAATTTCCGTTAAAATGTGAGCAAGAACAAAACAAAATAAACATAGGAATAAAGTAGATACATTAAATCAGCACAAGCTTCAAGACAGGTACCTGGAAAGCAAATGGATTTTTTTTTTAGCCACTTTACTGACAGAGTGTTTGCAAAACATAGTTTCCTGTTTCAAAGCCTGGAATTTGAGAATCATATAAGAACAGTCTTTGCCAGTGGTCATTATGTTCTGATTGATAGTGGTCTGCAAGGACCATTAGAAATCTCATTATAGGTCTACTCGCAAGCTTCTGAATGGCTGCATTTCAGGAGCCTTTATTTTTAGTCTAAAATATGTAATATCTTGTGTTTGCTGTAATTGTACAAGTGCATTTATTTTGTAGGACTAAATATATACAAATAACACAAAACACATTTAAAAATGTATCCATTCTGTCTTGTGTGTCATGTAAGCTGCTGAAACTGAAACTCTGTGGCTTAGCTATCCTCTCTACGTACTGCCTTCAGATACTTGCACAACGAGAGATCTTTTATATGTTTGACCAACACATTATCATTATGTGAAACCCAAAATAAACTCACCTTCTCAATACAACAGATTCCTGATGTCAATATTCAATGCAGGATCTGGATTCAAATGCAGGACTGATGGAGGAGGAGGCGAAGGCAGACAGTCAGGATTACAGGTTGCTTTATTCAAATTGAATACAAGGCCCTGCTAAGTCAGGGATGTACCCATGGACAGAAAGTAAAAGAACTAATTAACAAAGCTAAAAGGACTGGCTGACAGACAGACAGATGGATTGCCGAATGGCCTGGCAAAGGAAAACCTGACAGAGTTGCAAACACAAACTGACATGAAAACCACCGGGAAATGACTCCTTGCTGCTTTTTGCCCACAGCAAAGAGAGGCATGAAGCATGAGCGCTGAGACGGGTGATTAATGTGTAAATGCAGGTGAGTAATAATCTGATATTTATGGTGGTCCAAACACAACAAAAGAACCTGACGATGTCTCAGGATATTGTCAAGCAAAATGAACCAATAAAGAACAGGAGTTAAACCAGTGCATAAGAAGATGGACTGTAATACATATGACACTAACAGTTGAATTTACTGACGTAAACCACGTCCATTTCAAAGATTGTCTTAACAAGCAACCTATAATTGTCCTAAAGCAACCTGTAATGTAAGTGTAAATACTAAGACTGTAAACTGTATATCTTGATTGTCATAGCACCAATTAGGATGTTCTATGGGTTCAGGCCTGTACCTTGGCTCTGTATCTTTTATGTGAATGCAGTCCTTCACACTGATACAGCGTTTAAAGTGATACATATGTTACATGTTACCAGGTCAGATATAGTCAGAACACTGCACAAAGTACTGCTGAGAACTACCAGGGGGATTTGTAGAAAGATGACACTGGCAAGCTATTGGGTTAATGGAAAACAGTCTGAAAGAGCCTTCAAAATGAGACAATGTAGTGCTACCCGTGTAAACGCAAACAAACACCCTTCTCATCCCATGAAACATCTCTGCCTCCACTCCCCCCTCTGCTATCTCTTATCTCAGGTCTCTTTTGACAACAGTTTATTCTGCAGCAGCACCAATTGTCTCCACTAGCTAACACTGGTAATGCAAAATAATTAAATCAAGATGGAGTACCTGATGTAGGTCATACTTGCCACTTAACACTGTAAATGCAACATTTCTATTAATCGCAGGCTTTTGTTCAGTATCTTACTGTGGGTCAAATCCATTACAGAATCTATACTTCCTGTCCTGCATCAAACATATAATGCTCTGACTTCAGACCTCTCTGTCAGTATCTGCCCGCATTCTCTCTCAAACATTAAGCATTAATGCACTGGCATAAGAGCTGATGCAGAATGTGCTAACTGCTGTGAAAATGAACGCAAACAGACATCTACTTGTAATACATCTCAATTTATGCTTCCTGAAAGACCTGTTAAATGATGGAGCCTTTTACTGAAATCAGATTTAGTCCTAATTGGATGACAGGCACAATGTGGACTCCCACAGTGATGCACATGCATTGGGTGGATGGAACAACAAAAGCATATAACAGCCAAGTAAAAGAAAAGAAAAAAAAGACTAAGAAATACTCTGTGGTAAAACTCAAAATGATCAATTGGCACCCAGAAAGGAAGCCTACATCCATGCTGTTTGAATATTAGAAAGTTCTGAGATCAAGTGTGTACACATCACTGATGCTGTTACAGGTGAGACAAAATATCGATGAACTCAGAAAATAAAGGAAAGAAAAAAATCATTTGACTCCATATACAGTGGGTGACTGTGGTCTGCGGGAATAAATATATTGAGTCAAGTCTTTCTGGTGATGACAATGTTTTGCCTTGAATGTAGCTATCAGTCTTATGAATGAGGAAAAATGTTTCCGAAGGAGACAAATGCAGTGTAACACACAGTAATCCAAGAAACACAGTCAAAAATGTGAAAAGTCTTTCTTTTATGAGATTAATTTTGGATGAAAATAAGGGTTCAACAAAGACAAAGCGTAAATCAAACAAATAAAGGTGCTTACCCAATTAGAAAGACAAGGATTTTTTTTGGCAAAGCCATTTAATTATCTGGACTTCAAATCATGAATGAAATAGAAACACAAATGGGAGCCACAGCTTTCACTCCGAGCCTTGACCAGGAGAGCTCTTTAAAGGATCTCTATCTGAGGAATGTCGTGCTGGTTTCCCTGAAGGAAGATTCAGGCTATGTAGCCTGTCGTGATCTTCAAACAGGAACAAAGGCAGAAGCAGTAGGGCTAGCAGCACCCCATGATATCTTTTCTGAACAAATAGTACAAGGAAAGAAAAAAAAAATCAATGTCTTTCAGTGGGGAGCATGTCCATTAGATAACGCCTCAGATTTCACATAGGTGCCAAAAATGAGGCATTGTTAAGACCAGTCATTAATTTGCTTCTGTCAGCATAAGATGGGTGATTCAGGAAAAGATAAACCATCTGACTGTCTTAAAAATGAAAGTGGAATTTATTCGTTCTTCCTTAAGCATTGTTCTGGGATTCACGGCAATATTTGATAATGGCACAGCTAGAGTGCTTGTCAAGATATGCAATCAATTCTGAGTTTCCATTACAGGTATGAGTTTATCCTTTTTGTCTATATAACATAATGTGTGCTCCATATAATTTTTCTAAAAGGATCACCGCACAGACTAAAATGTAAAAGCAAGAAGAACAGAAGATTTGGAGGGTAACAAAAGTACAAATTCACTCACAAAATGATCAACTTAGTTGATTTTTCCTGGAAAGTAATGAATCTGTTCAAACTGAGGAGCAGCCAGCTTTTAAACCCAAAATATATTGGAGGTTGTCAAAGCAATACTTATTTTCTTCTTTCTTTGCTGTAGTCTGTTTGGCCTTCTAACATAGTTGATGGGGTGTAAGGAGGAAGGACATCTGACTGGGCGCTGTTGCAGTCCATCGACTGTTTTCTTCAGAGGAAAAGGTCAGAGGATACATTGTGAGGCACCTGCTGAAGGTAATCATTAATACGCCTGCTGTCCTGCTAGAAGCCACTGGCTTTACCAGATGTGTTCTACACAGAAAAAGGGAAAGTGGTGGGAGTGTCCTCACATCACAATACAACATATTTTCAGTCAATACTGAATATACACTCATCGATGAAAAATTACACTTCATTCAAAGTAATTATTTCTTTAAACTGTAACTAATAATAACTACATGTGAAACCTGATTGAATAAGAAAATGGATACTTATGAGAGATGCTTAAGTGTTTAATTAGGTAACCAAGACAACCTACATTACATTACATTTTTAACCATGTTCAGTTGCAGTTATAATGTCGAGACATATTATGACAGAGGCCAAAACATTTCCTGTGACACTGGAACCATATATTTATTTTTATATGGCGACAATATAAAAAGTACTGAATGGCAAGAATATATCCAGGACTGAGTTGGTTTGTTACCATGTGCATCCTCTTCTCCTTAGTTCTCCTATATTTACAGTCTTTACTTCAACTGCAGCTACATGCAAATAAGCCTCCTGTCCTGCAGAGGAGAAAAGGTGGGAAACCAAATTGGATCGAATGTAATTCAGTTCACCAAGCAGGGAATGAATCGATAATGCTGAGAAATGGCTTTCGAAAGAGTGCCCAACCTTGGGTAAGAGCTTTCTTCTGTTTACAGCACAACCTGGGCCTGCATACTTATGTATTTTACGACAGCTTAATCAAGAATCACAGCACCCACTGCTTCATCCCCAATATCTCCTCTTGTGATGTTTGACTATGCAGCACTATAGAAAATGTCTGCCTGACTTGAATGGTCTTTTCACTGACTATATATATTTGCATCCTCCTCTTTGTACAATGCATTCACTGAATATTACTGAGCAAACAAACTGGTTGACTCTGTATTTATTCTCAGGTGCATCAAACTGCTTAAAAGCAAGTGGTCGTATATTTCTACATGGATATTTGATTAATTGTGTTTTATATGGTATGCATATAAAAATGTAACTTTATTACTGTTTATTTGTCACATGCACACATATACATATGCACACAAACTAAAATGGGACAGTTATCCAGATTAATGCGTCTGTAGAAAAGGTCAGGGAGTTAGGTGAGAAGAGTTGTGATCTGAAGAAACCTTGGAGTCCAGCCATTACTATGATGAGAAGGGTTAGAAGAGATTGTTCGAGCACCCAGTAATTCATAAGTAAGCCTGAGTACGATAAAGCATTTTCTATGGAGACTGCAGAAGAGCAGACTCAGTTTCCACAATATAGGAAAAAAGGTTTTGGTTGACTTGTGTGAAGCATTGCTTACTTTGTTACCTGGTTTGGAAATGGATATCTGGATTCATGAAGCACACAGAGCTTGATCTGGGGCAATTTACTGGCAAAAGGACCATTAAAGTCGACATTTGTCAAATCTTTGTGCATGTGCTGTCTAAAAATCTCCTTCTTCCTTTCCTGCATTAATTTCCTTGCCTTTGCAAATAAAACTGTCTGTATATGCTAAGGAACGAGAAAAAAGCTTTTGAGAAGTCAAAAGATTTGTGATGAGATGTAATAGAGCCTGGACCCGAGGTTTGGGAGAAATGTCACTTAAATTCAAAGTTTCCGATCAGATGGCACGATTACTGCCCCAAGAAGCAGTTCACACCATAACTGTTACAACAGTATATATATACACTATATTGCCAAAAGTATTTGCTCACCCATCCAAATTATCGGAATCAGGTGTTCCAATCACTTCCATGGCCACAGGTGTATAAATTCAAGCACCTAGGCATGCAGACTGTTTTTACAAACATTTGTGAAAGAATGGGTCGCTCTCAGGAGCTCAGTGAATTCCAGCGTGGAACTGTGATAGGATGCCACCTGTGCAACAAATCCAGTCGTGAAATTTCCTCGCTCCTAAATATTCCACAGTCAACTGTCAGCTGTATTATAAGAAAATGGAAGTGTTTGGGAACGACAGCAACTCAGCCACGAAGTGGTAGGCCACGTAAACTGACGGAGCGGGGTCAGCGGATGCTGACGCGCATAGTGCGAAGAGGTCGCCAACTTTCTGCAGAGTCAATCACTACAGACCTCCAAACTTCATGTGGCCTTCAGATTAGCTCAAGAACAGTGCGCAGAGAGCTTCATGGAATGGGTTTCCATGGTCGAGCAGCTGCATCCAAGCCATACATCACCAAGTGCAATGCAAAGCGTCGGATGCGGTGGTGTAAAGCACGCCGCCACTGGACTGTAGAGCAGTGGAGACGCGTTCTCTGGAGTGACGAATCGCGCTTCTCCATCTGGCAATCTGATGGACGGGTCTGGGTTTGGCGGTTGCCAGGAGAACGGTACTTGTCTGACTGCATTGTGCCAAGTGTAAAGTTTGGTGGAGTGGGGATTATGGTGTGGGGTTGTTTTTCAGGAGCTGGGCTTGGCCCCTTAGTTCCAGTGAAAGGAACTCTGAATGCTTCAGCATACCAAGACATTTTGGACAATTCCATGCTCCCAACTTTGTGGGAACAGTTTGGAGCTGGCCCCTTCCTCTTCCAACATGACTGTGCACCAGTGCACAAAGCAAGGTCCATAAAGACATGGATGACAGAGTCTGGTGTGGATGAACTTGACTGGCCTGCACAGAGTCCTGACCTCAACCCGATAGAACACCTTTGGGATGAATTAGAGCGGAGACTGAGAGCCAGGCCTTCTCGTCCAACATCAGTGTGCGACCTCACAAATGCGCTTCTGGAGGAATGGTCAAAAATTCCCATAAACACACTCCTAAACCTTGTGGACAGCCTTCCCAGAAGAGTTGAAGCTGTTCTAGCTGCAAAGGGTGGACCGACGTCATATTGAACCCTATGGATTAGGAACGGGATGTCACTTAAGCTCATATGTGAGTCAAGGCAGGTGAGCAAATACTTTTGGCAATATAGTGTATGTTTCTGCTGACAGAACCTCTTTATCTGTTTGACACAATAAGCATTTCACAATTATGCTTTTTCTTCAATTTCACCCACAACTTCAAAATAATAAAAGAAATTCCACAGGGTGAACTCACTAATCATACCATGTTCCTTGTTTAGTGAATTCCACATTTGCAGGACTGACTTTTTGCAAAAAAAAAGACAAGGGATTTACTTTCTGTACCTGCTGGTCTCTCTGTACCTTTTTTGTAGTGACAGTAAAGCACAGGATGAAAGGGTACAATACTAATGGTGATGAGTTTCTTTTAAAGAGAAAAAAAGCAACTGGTAATGGATGACAAAGCAAGCACAACATTACCATTTAAAGAACTGAATTAATGTCTGCAATCTATATAGTCTACTTTGTAATGCTTCAGTCATAAAACATAACCCAAATGTGGCACTTCAACTTAGCTGTCAAGTGTGTGGCACCATATTTCTCTTTGTGCACATCTAAATGTTAAATGTCAAACATTTAGTGATTCGTGGCTATCTGACAAAATTACACAATAATCCACTTCTTACTTACGTTAACAGCCCAGTAGCATAGAAAACAAACAAAAAACATAAAGCAAAAAAAGAATGTTAACACAAATATATTAAAAGTTATCAAAAGAGGTCATCAGTTAGAAAACTGTCATTTAGTATGAATGGCTTTTTCCTTATTCAGGATGGAAGTTAGAGGAGAAAACAGAAGGTAAAACAATATTCAAATATTCTGTGCTATGAAATGAGCAGGGTGCAAAAGGAAGCCCATGAGATACAGAAATTGGCTTTCCATCTTGTAACACAATTCAAAGTGAAAGAGAGGGAATAGCCAAGCTTAAGGAAAGGAATACCTCAAAGATGCAAAGTGGGAGTTAAAAAGATATGGAAAATTGCTGGAGGGATTATGAGGCAGAGATATGGGGAAGCTGGGCTACGGAAAGTGAGGGTATAAAGGGCTGAATGACAGGGGCAAACACATTAAGATACAGGGAAAGGGAGGGGAGGTTAGCTAAAATATTGTACACATTAGGAGTGATTTGCTAGGAGAGTTGTAATTAAATGTCCATTAAGCTATATTAACGTTAAATGTAAATTTCTGTGTTATTAAAATGTCTTTGTCCTGTGGAAAGGTTGCCTGTAGGCAACTGCCAGTCCTAATACGAGTCAACCCACTGTTAGGGTTTTATGGTCTTTATTCAGCATGCTAAGTTGCTCCCTACTGGCTCTTTTCAACTCTGCACGGGCCCCAAATCCAGAAAAAATGCCCAGACATGTCAAGTACCTGCTAAATACAAAATGTTGTCTGAGTTTTTTGATTGCTGTCTTTTGTTTTTTATCATGACTAAATTGTTTACATTACCTCATAACCTCAAGGTCACTGTTGCTATGATAGTGTTTAGTCTCCTTTCTCTTGTGATGAAAAAATAGATTTAATTTCAGATTTATTTGCAGTTCAGCTGGAAACATGAATTTCAAAACTCCATAGTCTGGAAAATGTAATTGGTCAAGTTTTGTTAGTCTAACCAGTTTGTGAGCCAGATAATTTGTAATCATGAGTCTATACCTGTTTATGAATTAAATGTGAATATCCAGTCTGGATATTCACATAGCAATGGACATTCCATTGGCACTCAAAAGCCCTTATGACAGACATAAAGACAGACCTAGTGACTCAAGACACCATTTCCAAGGAGGGCTGTGTTGCCCTGAGCAACACTGTCTGCTGTCCCTCTCTTCATTCTGTGAGAGGGATCCATGACAAACAAGCATGTCCAAAAGCATGGCTGAGACTGGCAAACTGCCCTGCTTTCATGTATCCAAGCTCAAAAAGGTAGAGAAAAATAGGAAGAGAAAAAATGTAAAGTAGTGACGTATACAAAGAAAACAAAGCAGAGAATGACTCAGAACAGAGTTAATTGGTTGAAAAAACAAGAAATAACTACTTGCGTTCAGAAAGGCTACACAACTCACAAAACAATAGATTGGAATTTAATGGGCTGGTCATACACACTTAATCTGATGCAGCATTGGCATTAGCCACCTGAGAGTCTGAGCACAATTAGAACTGGTTTTGGAGAACTGATTTTCTGATAGATGGCTACTTAGAGGCCCTATACCCCCTGAATAAAAAACCTGGGATAGTGTCTTGGGATATTACATCAATGCAGCTCACGTAACATTCTGAAAATAGAGGGGTGACTGGTGGTATGGGGGGGAGCTGTGCTATTTGGATTAAATCCACTGATGCACTGAGTGCACATAAGCAGCTGCAGCAAAATGGAAGGCAGATGAAGACAGCAGACAGTACAAATGGTTGTACACAATAGCTCTGGAGATGAAATATCTTTCATGAAAAAGTTTGCATTTTAAATGGGAAAAGAATTCAGTCACCTCAGGAAATTCTTAAACACTGAGTCAATTCTTCAATCAAACCTGCAGTGGCAGTATTCAGCAATTTATTGAGCTTAAAATCTTGACTGCAAGCCTCATAAATCAACGAGAGAGTGAAATGTTCTGAATTGTGTTCAACACTTTGTGGTGCCACCTTTGAGATCCTCGTGTAGAGATTTTCAATCAGTCCTTGTGAAACTCTGCAGCTAGAACTCCCTACCACGGGATCAGTCAACAGGGAGAACATGGCTCAACATGGAGACCACAAGTACGAAAATATCAGTAGACACTTATTTATTTAGCCTCTCAGCCAATGTCAGAAAATGATGATGAGGTGAAAGTCATCGCTCAAATCACTTATTTAGAAATCTGTTTTGTGTGCGGCTTTCAACTGGTTTGATACAGGGGATGAAATGGGATACACACACACTTTGAAGACTCTTACAAGAACAGTAACTACTTATTTTAGATACGGCATGACAGGCATAGACAGTTTATCTTTTGATACAGTATCGTCAGAAAGGAAACATGAATTCATTTTCAGAGCAGTTTGTTGGGCGTGAGATCTTCCATAAACGTCAATGGAGGTAGTGCACCCTCAAATGTAGTATGTAAAGAAAATGTTTTGAATTAAAATGGACAAAGCAGTGACAGTGAATCAAATTTTCAGAAATCTAGATGATTAAATACAACATACCACAAAAGGTGCTTTTTTCTTTTTGGATTTAGTCTCAAAATGAGCTGGACCTTTTTTTCCCCCTCAAAATGAGTTTGACTCATCCCGTTGAAAGATAACAGACACTTTTATGGATACTGAGATTGAAAAAGAGGTACAATTTACTTGGCAGGTCTTTGAAACACTAGCGGTACCTTTCTGTTATCTCTTATTCAACATCAGAAGATCACTTCAAGATGACTTTCTGATAAAGTAAATTGGTTCTACCCACTACGCATTTTCTAGTTAGACTGTTGACTTTTTGGTGAAGCCTCCTAAGATGATCTGTTCAGCCTTTTCTCCTTCATGGCTCATTGATATGATCTGGTCATCTTTCAGTAACTATTCACTGTAATTATTTCCAGAGCTAATATTATAATATTTAAATAATCAAGGGGGCATTACGTTTTGGCAGATTTTAGATGTCAGCAGGGTAAAATATTTAAAGGAAAAAAGATTAATTTAATTTAATTCCATACTGCCACACGATTATTCTTTAGAAAATTGAACTTGTCAGTTTAAAAAATCTATCTAGGTATCGAGGTATTTATTTCTTTCAAGCTAAAAAAAAAAATCCTACTTTGCGAACATTAAACAAGTACATCAATCCATCTACCTGTGTTTGAGGTTCTTCTTTTAATGTCAGCAGCTTGAGAGTTTAAGTGAATTGGCTTAGTAGGATGGCATGTGAGAAGTGATTAATTCAACCACCAAAGAAATACTGATGGAACACTGAAAACAATAAACCCCCTTTGCCATTCATATTTAGAAAAACAAGCTTTACACAATAACTAAACTGGTAAATTGGATCAGTTTCATTGACATGTGATGATGCAACCATTTTACAAATAAGACGACACCACCTGGTAGTACAAACTTGTTCTGTTGATTGGCCAGATCTCTCATTTTGTTAACTTTGACTGAAAATGGTTTCTGTGGATTTTTAACTGTGCTGACCAAACTACATCATCAATCTAGCAGTTTCACTGTGGTGCATGGCACACTGCCCAAGTTGATAGCTCTACAGGCTCACTATGTTGGCTTTTCAATGTTTTTTTACTGGGTGCAAAAATGAATGACATCAATCCTGATACCATTACTCACTATAAAACTGGTAACGGGAAAACATCAACTTATTATTGTAAATGATCTGAAGTTATGGTTCTTGGTGTAGTCTATTTAAAGCAGTTAGTGAATTTATGTTTAGCCTTGTTCCCTTCAATAAAAAAGGATATGTGTTTGGTGATTAATTCATTAGTGTGAGTTATTAAAAGTTTCAAACATGTTGTGCATAAAAAATGTATTTATTGTGGAAATGAATGTGACATGAGGGTATCCACAGCAAATTAGTGTATCAAAGAACCACGTCAAAAGCTGTCTCTCTTTCAAAGAGGAGCCAGATGGTGAGTTGATGGCCAGGGAGTATGCTCTTCTATACCAAAATGATTCAAGGACACAGCATGAACACTGTCTTTCTATTAAGATAACATAGATTGTTGCTCCTTAAATAAATTAGAAAATTAGGATTATTCAAAAACACTTGAATAACATATTAACAATGACAGCAGGACAGAACATAAAGGAAGAGGCCATGGTTCTGACCATCATGGTTCACGACTAATAGAGGTTTGCAATCAAAAAAGGTCATTTCATTGTGTCCTGGCAAGGCAGAGACTCTTTGAAGGGGGCAATTACAGCATTCGCTGCTGCCAGGGCCCTGACTTATTTCTCTTTAGAGAGTGCGCTGTACACATAGTCCATTTTGCTTTTGTCCTATTTACCATCATTCTGTCTTCACATGCTGTTTTGAGCTCTTGTTACGACTGCTGCAGCTTCCAATACAAAGACCTAATTACAGTAATGGCAAGGGATAAACAGATAAACAAGCAAGCAGATGAACTGCAGGCCATGAAGGCAGTTTGATAATATGTAAACCTCCCACGCTGCTTACATAAAATCCATCGCAACCAGCCAGTTAGCTTGTCGGAGACAGCTCAGACTATACCAAAGCAGATGACACATAAGTATTCATTCAATGCAGCATTTAATTTATTTACGTTGTTTGGAGTTGAATTTTTATCCTATTTGAAAGTAAAGCAAGCAAGGGTAAATTTATTCAAAGCATGTGCAGACAGAGTAGCCTCAGGCAAGATAGCAGAATGGGGAAAGAGTGAGTAATAAGGACTTGTTTTACTGCCGTTGCCTTGACTCTCTGAATGGGGCTTAATCGTGACTGTTCATTGTGTCCATCATTTAACCATGGGACCCCGTCTCCACATAAAGGGTTCAGTGCTGAGGAACGATGGAGGGATCTCGAAATCTGTTGTTGTCCTTGATATGGAACAGTTCAGGATTATTGATCCAAGCAAAACAACTAAATCATGGCTGTGTGACTTCAGCAGGGCCAGCAAAAATCCCTTCTTAGAGAAACACAAAACTCCTAGCAGGCTCTGGTTTTTCAAGGACAGACCCCAACATAATGACCAAAAGGTATTTGACCAATATTTCTTATCTATGATTATTTAGGTCAGTTCTTACACTGGAGGATTTTTTAAAATTTCAAGTTTATTTCAGTTCTTTCTTTTTAGGCCAGAGCAGCATTTCAGTGTGTTTAAATTAAAACTATGAGAGAGACATGCTGAAGAGACACTGGAGCAAGTGTGAATATGTTTTTCAGATTATCACCCACTGGCAGACTGGTGACTTGTCAAAGCCTGCCCCAAACATTCTGGAGCGAGCTCCAGTCAGAGACTCTCAATAACAGAATTTTGTAAAGGAATCATTTTTAAAAATAATTCCTGGAATTTTGTTTAAGAATATTATAGGTCATTCTCCAAAATGTTTTAATTTAACAAAATACAGAACAGGAAATTACAACAGAGCATCAAACAATTCTACTAGCCAACACTAGCCAATAATTTCAAAATGGTGCATCAATTGTTTGATGCTCTGTTGTGTTTCCTGTAACTATGATCATTTTCCTTTGAACAATTGAAGTCAGAAAACGAAAACTTTGCAAAGTCAGTAAGGCAGTTAAAGAAAAAAAAGAAATGACTTGCTCTGCCTTGCCTGACAATCAGGGTTAGCTATATGGAATATCAGAACATAATAGTTCACCAGAGGTTAGAGCATCAATGTGAGAGGACTGTGAGACCCTGTGCCAATTTATTTACTACATTGAACAGCAAAATGAAATTGTGCAATGAAATATGAAATGGCTGGATCTAATGAAATGTACTTGATAACTTTTACCTGATGCACAGGCCACAGCTGACTTTTGACATGTGGAAAAAATTCTGAACTGTATTTTCCAAAGCAGACAGAGTTAAAATGATACTACAGTGAAGATTTTAAGCATTTGCTAATAAAAAAGCATGAATGCTGTATTTTAATCAATACACAAACATTGGTATGCTGACTGCAAGAAATAGAGTATGGAACTATCATCAGTCAATGTTACCGGTAAAGACTGGAAGGACCCTGAGAAACATAAACTCCACTACAATTCATTTCAAGGGTATTTATTTAAAAAAAAAAAAAAACTGTTCCTCCTGGCAGGATTGTGGTGTAAGTCCTGACTCCATTGACTGTACCGACTTAAAGAAGGAAGTGATAAGACTCATGATTTAGGGCTAAGAATGGGGCAATGATTCTTTGCTCCAACAAAAACATAAAGAATTGTTTCTGAAGTTTGGAAATAAATAATGCTTGACACCAAGTTTGATTACTTGAATATTGTTTGAAATGATAAATGATGTACATAAAGCAAAAAGTCGCCTGTGAGCATTTGATTCATAATGATAGATTAAAGTTTAACTGAACTTAATAGAATCACAATAGGCTTAATCTTAATACTGTGCAAAGCATGTGTCTGTAAAGATTGTTTCTGCTACATGCATAATACATAATAGAATCCAGTGGATGAACGGTGTTGCACAGTAAACATTTTTATTAGATAGTTTTACTTTATTTTCCTTCAATATCTTTTGAAAACCAGACACTATAGGACACGACCAGGGATAATTCCAATTGTCACTTTCATCACTTGTATGTAGGCCTTGGTCCGACCCCAAGGACAAGCGCACTCAATAACTGTCCCTGTCCAGACACAGTAAGCCTGTTCCACAATCCCTTAAACCCTCGAACTCTGACATGCTTCAGTGGCACATATGAAGTATCCTCCTTTGGGAGATTAAATTGAAACTCTTTTCCCCCTAAACTCTTGATTAGATGTATTTTTTAACCTCTGCTAATCTCAATTGTTGTGTATCACTTGTAAGCATAGTGAATGTAATAATCATACGTGACTATGCTCAAACCAAGACACTGAAACGATGAAAGCAAAAAATCATGAATGCAAAAGTCTGGTTCACCAAGAGAGAGCTCTTGTTGATGAGATTTTTGTGCTTCTGTCCTTCACCACATTAAGAACTAAAGAGAAAACTGAAATATAATTATCTATTCTGCGATTTTGTAAAGTTCCAGACCCTCATTGCAATGTAATGAGTGCTATTATCTATCTATCTATCTATCTATCTATCTATCTATCTATCTATCTATCTATCTATCTATCTATCTATCTATCTATCTATCTATCTATCTATCTATCTATCTATCTATCTATCTATCTATCTATCTATCTTT